>CM049427.1:264021571-264279944 GCA_026929855.1 Poa annua | reverse complement strand
TCCACCCGGGACCCCAAAACAGTGTGTTATAGCACAGGAAAACGGCCAAAAATACCCAAAATCACGAGTTTTTACAATTTCGTGAAACTCGTGTGGCGGGATCCCGGGCCGTTTGAATCCACCCTGGACCCCAAAACGGTGTGCTATAGCCCAGGAAAACGGCCAGAAATGCCCGATATCACGAGTTTTTTACGATTTCGTGAAACTCGTGTGACGGGTCCCGGGCCGTTTAAATCAACCCAGGACCCCAAAATTGTGTGCTATAGCCCATGAAAAAGGCCAGAAATGCCCGAAATCACGAGTTTTTTACGATTTTGTGAAACACGTGTGGCGGAGTCCCGGGCCGTTTTAATCCTCCCAGACCCCGAACTGTGTGCTATAGCCCTCGAAAACGGCCAGAAATGCCCGAAATCAAGAGTTTTTTTCCGATTTCATGAAACTCGTGTGACGGGCTCCGGAACCGTTTAAATCCCCACGGACCCCAAAACTGTGTGCTATAGCCCATTAAAAAGGCCAGAAATAACCAAAATCACGAGTTTTTTACGATTTTGTGGAACTCGTGTGACGGTGTCCCAGGCCGTTTAAATCCACCTTGGACCCCAAAATTGTGTGCTATAGCCCACGAAAACGGCCAGAAATGCCCGAAATCACAAATTATTTACGATTTCGTGAAACACGTGGGGCGGGGTCCCGGGCCGTTTAAATACACCCGGACCCCAAAACAGTGTGCTATAGCCCACGGAAACGGTGAGAAATGCCTGAAATCACGAGATTTTTACGATTTCGTGAAACTCGTGTGACGGGGTACCGCGTCGTAAATCCACTAGGGACCCCAAAACAGTGTGCTATGGCACACGAAAACGGCCACAAATACCCGAAATCACGAGTTTTTACGATTTCGTGAAACTCGTGTGACGGGGTCCCGGGCCGTTTGAATCCACCCTGGACTCCAAAACTGTGTGCTATAGCCCACGAAAACGGCCAGAAATGCCCGAAATCACGAGTTTTTTACGATTTCGTGAAATCCGTGTGACGGGGCACAGGAAAATGGCCAGAAATGTCTGAAATCACGAGTTTCATACGATTTCGTGAAACTCGTGTGACGGGTCCCGAACCAATTAAATCCACCCGGGACCCCAAAACTGTGTGCTACAGCCCGTGAAGCACTTGTGGCGGAGTCCCGAGCCGTTTGAATCCACCAAGACCCCAAAACGATGTGCTATAGCCCACGAAAACGGCCAGAAATGCCCGAAATCGCACGATATTTACGATTTCGTGAAACATGTGTGGCGGGGTACCACGCCGTTAAATCCACCCAGGACCCCAAAACAGTGTGCTGTAGCACACGAAAACGGCCAAAAATACCCAAAATCACGAGTTTTTACAATTTCGTGAAACTCGTGTGACGGGGTCCCGGGCCGTTTGAATCCACCCTGGACCCCAAAACTGTGTGCTATAGCCCACGAAAACGGCCAGAAATGCCCGATATCACGAGTTTTTTACGATTTCGTGAAACTCGTGTGACGGGGTCCCGAACCGTTTATATCCACTCGGGACAACAAAACTGTGTGCTATAGCCCAGGAAAACGGCCAGAAATGCCCGAAATCACGAGTTTTTTACGATTTCGTGAAACTCGTGTGACGGGTCTCGAACCGTTTAAATCCACCCAGGACTCCAAAATTGTGTGCTATAGCCCATGAAAAAGGCCAGAAATGCCCGAAATCAAGATTTTTTTACGATTCGGTGAAACACGTGTGGCGGAGTCCCGGGACGTTTAATTCCACCCAGACCCCAAAATTGTTGTCTATAGCCCAGGAAAACGGCCAGAAATGCCAGAAATCACGAGTTTTTTACGATTTTGTGAAACTCGTGTGACGGGTCCCGAACTGTTTAAATCCACCCGGGACCCCAAAATTGTGTGCTATAGCCCATGAAAAGGCCAGAAATGCCTGAAATCACGAGTTTTGTACGATTTCGTGAAACACGTGTGGTGTGGTCCCGGCTGTTGGAATACACCCAGTCCCCAAAACGGTGTGCTATAGCCCATGAAAACGGCCAGAAATCCTGAGTTTTTTACGATTTCGTGAAACTCGTAAGACGGGTTCCGGAACCGTTCAAATCCACTTGGGACCCCAAAACTGTGTGCTATAGCCCATGAAAAGGGCCAGAAAAAACTGAAATCACGAGTTATTTACGATTTCGTGAAACTCGTGTGACGGTGTCCCAGGCCGTTTAAATCCACCTTGGACCCCAAAATTGTGTGCTATAGCCCACGAAAACGGCCAGAAATGCCCGAAATCACGATTTTTTACGATTTCGTGAAACACGTGGGACGGGTCCCAGGCCGTTTAAATACACCCGGACCCCAAAAAAATGTGCTATAGCCCACGGAAACGGCCAGAAATGCCCGAAATCACGAGTTTTTTACGATTTCGTGAAACTCGTGTGACTGGTACCGAACCGTTTAAATCCACTCGGGACCCCAAAATTGTGTGCTATAGCCCATGAAAAAGGCCAGAAATGTCCGAAATCACGAGATTTTTAAGATTTCGTGAAACACGTGTGGTGTGGTCTCGGGCTGTTGGAATACACCCAGACCACAAAACGGTGTGCTACAGCCCACGAAAACGGTAAGAATGCCCGAAATCACGAGGTTTTTACGATTTCGTGAAACTCGTGTGACGGGGTCCCAAACTGTTTATATCCACCCGGGGACCCAAAACTGTGTGCTACAACCCATGAAAAAGGCAAGAAATGCCCGAAATCACTAGTTTTTTATGATTTCGTGAAACACGTGTAGCGGGGTCCCGGGCCGTTTAAATCCACTCGAACCCCAAAACTTTGTGCTATAGCCCACGAAAACGGCCAGAAATACCTGAAATGACGAGTTTTTTACGATTTCGTGAAACTCGTGTGACGGCGTCCCAGGCCGTTTAAATCCACCTTGGACCCCAAAACTGTGTTCTATAGCCCACGAAAACGGACAGAAAATGCCCGAAATCACAAATTATTTACGATTTCGTGAAACACGTGAGGCGGGGTCCCGGGCCGTTTAAATACACCTTGATCCCAAAACGGTGTGCTATAGACCACGAAAACGGTGAGAAATGCCTGAAATCACGAGATTTTTACGATTTCGTGAAACTCGAGTGACGGGGTAACGCGTCGTTAAATCCACCCGGGACCCCAAAACAGTGTGCTATAGCACACGAAAACGGCCACAAGTACCCAAAATCACGAGTATTTACAATTTCGTGAAACTCGTGTGACGGAGTCCCGGGCCGTTTGAATCCACCCTGGACCCCAAAACTGTGTGCTATAGCCCACGAATACGGCCAGAAATGCCTGATATCACGAGTTTTTTACGATTTCGTGAAACTCGTGTGACGGGGTCCCGAACCGTTTATATCCACTCGGGACATCAAAACTGTGTGCTATAGCCCAGGAAAACGGCCAGAAATGCCCGAAATCACGAGTTTTTTACTATTTCGTGAAACTCGTGTGACGGGGCACCAGGCCGCTTAAATCCACCAGGGACCCCAAAACTGTGTGCTATAGCCCACGAAAACGGCCACAAATGCCCGAAGTCACGAGTTTTTTACGATTTCGTGAAACTCGTGTGACGGTGTCCCGGGCCGTTTAAATCCACCTTGGACCACAAAACTGTGTGCTATAGCACACGAAAATTGCCAGAAATGCCCGAAATCGCAAGTTATTTACGATTTCGTGAAACACGTGTGGCGGGTTCCTGGCCCGTTTAAATCCACCCGGGAACCCAAAACTGTGTGCTATAGCCCACGAAAACGGCCAGAAATGCCGAAATCACAAATTATTTACGATTTTCTGAAACACATGAGACGGGTCCCAGGCCGTTTAAATACACCCGGACCCCAAAAAAATGTGCTATAGCCCACGGAAGCGGTGAGAAATGCCTGAAATCACGAGATTTTTACGATTTCGTGAAACTCGTATGACGGGGTACCGCGCCGTTAAATCCAGCCGTACAGCAAAACGGTGTGCTATAGCCCATGAAAACGGCCAGAAATGCCCGAAATCACGAGTTTTTTACGATTTCGTGAAACTCGTGTGACTGGTCCCGAACCAATTAATCCACCCGGGACCCCAAAAATGTGTGCTACAGCTCGTGAAAAAGGCCAGAAATGCCCGAAATCACGATTTTTTACGATTTCGTGAAACACGTGTGGCGGAGTCCCGGGCCGTTTAAAAACACCCAGACCCCAAAACGGTGTGCTATAGCCCAGGAAAACGGCCAGAAATGCCCGAAATCACGAGTTTTTTACGATTTCGTGAAACTCGTGTGACGGGTCCCGAACCGTTTAAATCCACTCGGGACCCCAAAATTGTGTGCTATAGCCCATGAAAAAGGCCAGATATGTCCGAAATCACGAGATTTTTAAGATTTCGTGAAACACGTGTGGTGTGGTCCCGGGCTGTTGGAATTCACCCAGACCACAAAACGGTGTGCTATAGCCCACGAAAACGGTAAGAAATGCCCGAAATCACGAGTTTTTTACGATTTCGTGAAACTCGTGTGACGGGGTCCCAAACTGTTTATATCCACCCGGGACCCAAAACTGTGTGCTACAACCCGTGAAAAAGGCAAGAAATGCCCGAAATCACTAGTTTTTTATGATTTCGTGAAACACGTGTAGCGGGGTCCCGGGCCGTTTAAATCCACTCGAACCCCAAAACTTTGTGCTATAGCCCACGAAAACGGCCAGAAATACCTGAAATGACGAGTTTCTTACGATTTCGTGAAACTCGTGTGACGGCGTCCCAGGACGTTTAAATCCACCTTGGACCCCAAAACTGTGTTCTATAGCCCACGAAAACGGACAGAAATGCCCGAAATCACAAATTATTTACGATTTCGTGAAACACGTGAGGCGGGGTCCCGGGCCGTTTAAATACACCTTGATCCCAAAACGGTGTGCTATAGACCACGAAAACGGTGAGAAATGCCTGAAATCACGAGATTTTTACGATTTCGTGAAACTCGAGTGACGGGGTAACGCGTCGTTAAATCCACCCGGGACCCCAAAACAGTGTGCTATAGCACACTAAAACGGCCACAAGTACCCAAAATCACGAGTTTTTACAATTTCGTGAAACTCGTGTGACGGAGTCCCGGGCCGTTTGAATCCACCCTGGACCCCAAAACTGTGTGCTATAGCCCACGAATACGGCCAGAAATGCCTGATATCACGAGTTTTTTACGATTTCGTGAAACTCGTGTGACGGGGTCCCGAACCGTTTATATCCACTCGGGACATCAAAACTGTGTGCTATAGCCCAGGAAAACGGCCAGAAATGCCCGAAATCACGAGTTTTTTACGATTTCGTGAAACTCGTGTGACTGGTCCCGAACCAATTAATCCACCCGGGACCCCAAAAATGTGTGCTACAGCTCGTGAAAAAGGCCAGAAATGCCCGAAATCACGATTTTTTACGATTTCGTGAAACACGTGTGGCGGAGTCCCGGGCCGTTTAAAAACACCCAGACCCCAAAACGGTGTGCTATAGCCCAGGAAAACGGCCAGAAATGCCCGAAATCACGAGTTTTTTACGATTTCGTGAAACTCGTGTGACGGGTCCCGAACCGTTTAAATCCACTCGGGACCCCAAAATTGTGTGCTATAGCCCATGAAAAAGGCCAGATATGTCCGAAATCACGAGATTTTTAAGATTTCGTGAAACACGTGTGGTGTGGTCCCGGGCTGTTGGAATTCACCCAGACCACAAAACGGTGTGCTATAGCCCACGAAAACGGTAAGAAATGCCCGAAATCACGAGTTTTTTACGATTTCGTGAAACTCGTGTGACGGGGTCCCAAACTGTTTATATCCACCCGGGACCCAAAACTGTGTGCTACAACCCGTGAAAAAGGCAAGAAATGCCCGAAATCACTAGTTTTTTATGATTTCGTGAAACACGTGTAGCGGGGTCCCGGGCCGTTTAAATCCACTCGAACCCCAAAACTTTGTGCTATAGCCCACGAAAACGGCCAGAAATACCTGAAATGACGAGTTTCTTACGATTTCGTGAAACTCGTGTGACGGCGTCCCAGGCCGTTTAAATCCACCTTGGACCCCAAAACTGTGTTCTATAGCCCACGAAAACGGACAGAAATGCCCGAAATCACAAATTATTTACGATTTCGTGAAACACGTGAGGCGGGGTCCCGGGCCGTTTAAATACACCTTGATCCCAAAACGGTGTGCTATAGACCACGAAAACGGTGAGAAATGCCTGAAATCACGAGATTTTTACGATTTCGTGAAACTCGAGTGACGGGGTAACGCGTCGTTAAATCCACCCGGGACCCCAAAACAGTGTGCTATAGCACACTAAAACGGCCACAAGTACCCAAAATCACGAGTTTTTACAATTTCGTGAAACTCGTGTGACGGAGTCCCGGGCCGTTTGAATCCACCCTGGACCCCAAAACTGTGTGCTATAGCCCACGAATACGGCCAGAAATGCCTGATATCACGAGTTTTTTACGATTTCGTGAAACTCGTGTGACGGGGTCCCGAACCGTTTATATCCACTCGGGACATCAAAACTGTGTGCTATAGCCCAGGAAAACGGCCAGAAATGCCCGAAATCACGAGTTTTTTACGATTTCGTGAAACTCGTGTGACGGGGCACCAGGCCGCTTAAATCCACCAGGGACCCCAAAACTGTGTGCTATAGCCCACGAAAACGGCCACAAATGCCCGAAGTCACGAGTTTTTTACGATTTCGTGAAACTCGTGTGACGGTGTCCCGGGCCGTTTAAATCCACCTTGGACCACAAAACTGTGTGCTATAGCACACGAAAATTGCCAGAAATGCCCGAAATCGCAAGTTATTTACGATTTCGTGAAACACGTGTGGCGGGTTCCGGGCCCGTTTAAATCCACCCGGGAACCCAAAACTGTGTGCTATAGCCCACGAAAACGGCCAGAAATGCCGAAATCACAAATTATTTACGATTTTCTGAAACACATGAGACGGGTCCCAGGCCGTTTAAATACACCCGGATCCCAAAAAAATGTGCTATAGCCCACGGAAGCGGTGAGAAATGCCTGAAATCACGAGATTTTTACGATTTCGTGAAACTCGTATGACGGGGTACCGCGCCGTTAAATCCAGCCGTACAGCAAAACGGTGTGCTATAGCCCATGAAAACGGCCAGAAATGCCCGAAATCACGAGTTTTTTACGATTTCGTGAAACTCGTGTGACTGGTCCCGAACCAATTAATCCACCCGGGACCCCTACAGCTCGTGAAAAAGGCCAGAAATGCCCGAAATCACGATTTTTTACGATTTCGTGAAACACGTGTGGCGGAGTCCCGGGCCGTTTAAAAACACCCAGACCCCAAAACGGTGTGCTATAGCCCAGGAAAACGGCCAGAAATGCCCGAAATCACGAGTTTTTTACGATTTCGTGAAACTCGTGTGACGGGTCCCGAACCGTTTAAATCCACTCGGGACCCCAAAATTGTGTGCTATAGCCCATGAAAAAGGCCAGATATGTCCGAAATCACGAGATTTTTAAGATTTCGTGAAACACGTGTGGTGTGGTCCCGGGCTGTTGGAATTCACCCAGACCACAAAACGGTGTGCTATAGCCCACGAAAACGGTAAGAAATGCCCGAAATCACGAGTTTTTTACGATTTCGTGAAACTCGTGTGACGGGTTCCCAAACTGTTTATATCCACCCGGGACCCAAAACTGTGTGCTACAACCCGTGAAAAAGGCAAGAAATGCCCGAAATCACTAGTTTTTTATGATTTCGTGAAACACGTGTAGCGGGGTCCCGGGCCGTTTAAATCCACTCGAACCCCAAAACTTTGTGCTATAGCCCACGAAAACGGCCAGAAATACCTGAAATGACGAGTTTCTTACGATTTCGTGAAACTCGTGTGACGGCGTCCCAGGCCGTTTAAATCCACCTTGGACCCCAAAACTGTGTTCTATAGCCCACGAAAACGGACAGAAATGCCCGAAATCACAAATTATTTACGATTTCGTGAAACACGTGAGGCGGGGTTCCGGGCCGTTTAAATACACCTGGATCCCAAAACGGTGTGCTATAGACCACGAAAACGGTGAGAAATGCCTGAAATCACGAGATTTTTACGATTTCGTGAAACTCGAGTGACGGGGTACCGCGTCATTAAATCCACCTGGGACCCCAAAACAGTGTGCTATAGCCCACGAAAACGGCCAAGAATACCCGAAATCACGAGTTTTTTACGATTTCGTGAAACTCGTGTGACAGGGTCCCGGGCCGTTAGAATCCACCCCGGACCCCAAAACTGTGTGCTATAGTCCACGAAAACGGTAAGAAATGCCCGAAATCACGAGTTTTTTACGATTTCCTGAAACTCGTGTGACGGCGTCCCAGGCCGTTTAAATCCACCTTGGACCCCAAAACTGTGTTCTATAGCCCACGAAAACGGACAGAAATGCCCGAAATCACAAATTATTTACGATTTCGTGAAACACGTGAGGCGGGGTCCCGGGCCGTTTAAATACACCTTGATCCCAAAACGGTGTGCTATAGACCACGAAAACGGTGAGAAATGCCTGAAATCACGAGATTTTTACGATTTCGTGAAACTCGAGTGACGGGGTAACGCGTCGTTAAATCCACCCGGGACCCCAAAACAGTGTGCTATAGCACACTAAAACGGCCACAAGTACCCAAAATCACGAGTTTTTACAATTTCGTGAAACTCGTGTGACGGAGTCCCGGGCCGTTTGAATCCACCCTGGACCCCAAAACTGTGTGCTATAGCCCACGAATACGGCCAGAAATGCCTGATATCACGAGTTTTTTACGATTTCGTGAAACTCGTGTGACGGGGTCCCGAACCGTTTATATCCACTCGGGACATCAAAACTGTGTGCTATAGCCCAGGAAAACGGCCAGAAATGCCCGAAATCACGAGTTTTTTACGATTTCGTGAAACTCGTGTGACGGGGCACCAGGCCGCTTAAATCCACCAGGGACCCCAAAACTGTGTGCTATAGCCCACGAAAACGGCCACAAATGCCCGAAGTCACGAGTTTTTTACGATTTCGTGAAACTCGTGTGACGGTGTCCCGGGCCGTTTAAATCCACCTTGGACCACAAAACTGTGTGCTATAGCACACGAAAATTGCCAGAAATGCCCGAAATCGCAAGTTATTTACGATTTCGTGAAACACGTGTGGCGGGTTCCGGGCCCGTTTAAATCCACCCGGGAACCCAAAACTGTGTGCTATAGCCCACGAAAACGGCCAGAAATGCCGAAATCACAAATTATTTACGATTTTCTGAAACACATGAGACGGGTCCCAGGCCGTTTAAATACACCCGGATCCCAAAAAAATGTGCTATAGCCCACGGAAGCGGTGAGAAATGCCTGAAATCACGAGATTTTTACGATTTCGTGAAACTCGTATGACGGGGTACCGCGCCGTTAAATCCAGCCGTACAGCAAAACGGTGTGCTATAGCCCATGAAAACGGCCAGAAATGCCCGAAATCACGAGTTTTTTACGATTTCGTGAAACTCGTGTGACTGGTCCCGAACCAATTAATCCACCCGGGACCCCTACAGCTCGTGAAAAAGGCCAGAAATGCCCGAAATCACGATTTTTTACGATTTCGTGAAACACGTGTGGCGGAGTCCCGGGCCGTTTAAAAACACCCAGACCCCAAAACGGTGTGCTATAGCCCAGGAAAACGGCCAGAAATGCCCGAAATCACGAGTTTTTTACGATTTCGTGAAACTCGTGTGACGGGTCCCGAACCGTTTAAATCCACTCGGGACCCCAAAATTGTGTGCTATAGCCCATGAAAAAGGCCAGATATGTCCGAAATCACGAGATTTTTAAGATTTCGTGAAACACGTGTGGTGTGGTCCCGGGCTGTTGGAATTCACCCAGACCACAAAACGGTGTGCTATAGCCCACGAAAACGGTAAGAAATGCCCGAAATCACGAGTTTTTTACGATTTCGTGAAACTCGTGTGACGGGTTCCCAAACTGTTTATATCCACCCGGGACCCAAAACTGTGTGCTACAACCCGTGAAAAAGGCAAGAAATGCCCGAAATCACTAGTTTTTTATGATTTCGTGAAACACGTGTAGCGGGGTCCCGGGCCGTTTAAATCCACTCGAACCCCAAAACTTTGTGCTATAGCCCACGAAAACGGCCAGAAATACCTGAAATGACGAGTTTCTTACGATTTCGTGAAACTCGTGTGACGGCGTCCCAGGCCGTTTAAATCCACCTTGGACCCCAAAACTGTGTTCTATAGCCCACGAAAACGGACAGAAATGCCCGAAATCACAAATTATTTACGATTTCGTGAAACACGTGAGGCGGGGTTCCGGGCCGTTTAAATACACCTGGATCCCAAAACGGTGTGCTATAGACCACGAAAACGGTGAGAAATGCCTGAAATCACGAGATTTTTACGATTTCGTGAAACTCGAGTGACGGGGTACCGCGTCATTAAATCCACCTGGGACCCCAAAACAGTGTGCTATAGCCCACGAAAACGGCCAAGAATACCCGAAATCACGAGTTTTTTACGATTTCGTGAAACTCGTGTGACAGGGTCCCGGGCCGTTAGAATCCACCCCGGACCCCAAAACTGTGTGCTATAGTCCACGAAAACGGTAAGAAATGCCCGAAATCACGAGTTTTTTACGATTTCCTGAAACTCGTGTGACGGGGTCCCAAACTATTTATATCCACCCGGGACCCAAAACTGTGTGCTACAACCCGTGAAAAAGGCAAGAAATGCCCGAAATCACTAGTTTTTTATGATTTCGTGAAACTCGTGTGACGGTGTCCCGGGCCGTTTAAATCCACCTTGGACCCCAAAATTGTATGCTATAGCCCACTAAAACGGCCAGCAATGCCCAAAATCACAAGTTATTTACGATTTCGTGAAAAACGTGTGGCAGGGTCCTGGGCCGTTTAAATAGCCCAGACCCCAAAACGGTGAGCTATAGCACAGGAAAATGGCCAGAAATGCCCGAAATCACGAGTTTTATACGATTTCGTGAAACTCGTGTGACGGGTCCCAAACCAATTAAATCCACCCGGGACCCCAAAACTGTGTTCTACAGCCCGTGAAAAAGGCCAGAAATGCCCAAAATCACGATTTTTTTACGATTTCGTGAAACATATATGGCGGAGTCCCGGGCCATTTAAATACACCCAGACCCCAAAACGGTGTGCTATAGCCCAGGAAAACGGCCAGAAATGCCCGAAATCAAGAGTTTTTTACGATTTTGTGAAACACGTGTGGCGGGGTCCCGGGCCATTTAAATACACCCATACCCAGAAACAGTGTGCTATAGCCCACGAAAACGGCCAGAAATGCCCGAAATCACGAGTTTTTTGCGATTTCGTGCAACTCGTTTGACGGGGTCCTGGGCCGTTTAAATACACCCGGACCCCAAAACTGTGTGCTACAGCCCACGAAAACGGCCAGAAATGCCCGAAACCACGAGTTTTTTACGATATCGGGAAACTCGTGTGATGGGGTACCGGACCGTTAAAACCACCCGGGACCCCAATGAAGGGGTTACGGTGCAGAAAACAATAATTTTTCTAGCGTATGAAACCCTAACTAGCCAGGATCTATCTATCTAGTACATGCGATAACGGTAGCGGAACGGGTTACATTACCTCCATGTAGACCGATAGCGGGGATTACGCTCCCGCACAAGCGTTGACGATGAAGTCGTACGTAGCCGACCTCGAGGTCGCGAAGAACTTGCCGCGATGTCGAAGTCGATGACGCCGGGGTGTTGACGATGATCTGCATCGACGGGCGTCAGGCGGAAGAAGGCAGAGCGCCAGCACCGGGGCTGGTGCGCCGGCAGCAGAGGGGAGGGAGGCACGGCGGCTGCAGGGGCGAGACGACGTCGCCCAGGCTACTCAAAAGGAGTTACCTCCGAGCACTCACAAACATACGGAGCTTAGCGACAACCCCCGGTCATTCAGATCCAGCTGAAATCGCAGGGGTAGATCTTATCTGGAATTCCGCAGAGCAACGGCGCTCTGCGGTATAGCTTAGGTGGAGAGAGGGGGCAAAACGGGCGGAGAAACAGCTCGGCCGGCCTGCATATAATTAATTGTATTTTCCTATGAATTAAATCAATTAATATGCCTTGGTATATAAAGGGGGAAGGGGGTGTGCAAACCCCTTGGCTCCCCCATGTGGGACTAAAGGAGGAGAGGGGAGGGGGGGTTCGGCCGAACCCCCCTTGGGCTTCTCCTACTCCTAGTCCAACTCGGACTAGGAGGCCCAAGCCTCCCTTCCTTGTGGGGTGCGGCTCCCCCCTCTTGGGCCCTCTTAGGGCCCATGTAGGTGGGAGCCCCATTTTTTCATTTATTTAATTAATATTAAATTAATATAAAATTCCCATTAATTCACAATTAATATATTTATATATAATTCAATATCCCATGACTCCGAAACTATTTCGGAACCACCCGAACAACTTTCGGACATTCCCGGAACCATTCCATACCTCCCCGGAACTCCTTCCGGACCACTGGAACTCTTTCCGGATCATTTCTCTCTCTCCAACAAAATCCTATAATATTCCATAACCTATCTCCTAGCGTCGCTAAGACCTTAAGTTTGTTACGCTACGGTTCGAGAACACTCCAGACATGGTCGAGACACTCCGCTCACCAATGACCGTCAGGGATACCTGGAAGAATATGACGACCCCTGTGCATTCCACGAATATCGTCGTTGAACCATAAATATGACATTCATTCCCTTTGTCTCTGTGATACTACCTTGTCCGAGATATGATCGTAGACACACCGATGTCTTTGTTGTATCTCGTTACCGACTAAGGTTATTAACTCGTCTGCGATATTACATCTCCATGACCTAGTCATAAGCTGCGCAGCTTTTATAGATGCAATATCACCGAGTGGGCCTTGAGTATCTTTCCATTACAAGAACGAACAAATCCCGCTCTTGATCCTTATGTCTTGATGCTCTTTCGGAATACCCAAGATGGACACCGTTATTGCCATGCTATATAAGACACAACGTTTGATGCTCTCGAAGCATCCCTACGAAGCATTAATAAGTACGGTCTCACGGTCTAAGGAATAAGCTATCATATTCTTATCTATTGCAAATGACAAACATCGTAATACGATCTTATTGCAATACTTTGCGTATGTCCATCACCTTATTCAACTAACAAGATGACCCCATTGTCAACCGACGTCATTGTCCTTGATCGGGAATCTCAATCAACTGTTGCCCAATGGACTAGCTCATATAGAGGCTTGCTAGGGACCTGGTTGTCTATGTATCACACGTGTATTAATAATTTCGATAAATACAGTTATAGCATAATACACAAACTTATTATAAACTTATGAGATAATCAAATAAATACTACTTATTTATTTGCCTCTAGGGCATATCTCCTTCAGTCTCCCACTTGCACTAGAGTACAAATAAACCAGCTGCATTTTACTTTATCAAAATCCCTTATCAAATAAGAATCATTCGATGATGCTTGCTTGTGAAAGAGTGTTACTCTGACAATCTGCACAACACACGATTTGTGCAAACTTTTGCGATTCACTGATATCAACTAGCTTGATATCACCATGTTGTCCAACAACATATATGCAAATACCGTAACTAAGTGAGACTTCTGTTTCCCAGCGCTTACTCTGATTATACTAACTAGATAACTGCCCTGAAAAACACACTCAGCCATGCAGAGCCCCTTGTAACAATTACAAACTCGTGATATCTACATACTTTCACACCAATGTAGAAAACTTGGCATTCAAATGTCAATCCCTTAACTAACGCACTTCTACTTCCAGTAAATTCCAAATTTACTTTCATAACTGCTCTTATTCCAAGAACATCGGTTATATTTCATCGAGCAGATAATATGGTTTCTGTATGATGTCTAATATTACATAATAGACCCATATGTCATACAACCACTATTTTCATGCATCATTACTCTAAATGATCAATTGGATTCCAAAGGACCATCCTTTTGATTCTATTCTGACTCCTCAGATATAATCCAAAATAACTCGACTAACTATTTAAAATTCCCGTTCTATTTCAAAATAGACACTAACTTTCAAATAGTCTCACAACTTCATCCTATTCTATCTGTTCTACTGGTACAATTTCACAATGTGTCATTTACACAAGATGAATTCGGCTCCCACTCAAATTATGTCTCCACATATTTGAGCACACACGCTCCCACTCAAAAACGTGTCATCCACATATTTGAGTTCCTGAGCTCCCACTCAAAAATATGTTCTCTACATATTCCACCTGAGTAAACTAACTTTGACTCCCACTTAAAATGACATTTTGGTCTAACCAAAATCATTGATCTATTACCAATTCGAATTCAATACAAACTCCAGTATTACATTAATACAAATCCCTCAGACTTCAAGCATGTCTACATAAATGTAGTCAACAAATTTGATCTTGTGCAAGACAAATTTCTTGACAAGACATGCTACCACGTCTTTCTTATAGTCACATTTCTCATATAACACCTTATATGACGATTAAACAATCTTATTCCTCTAATAAGAATTGCAGCAACAATTACTCTCTTAATCCTTTTAAATGTAACTTGGATTTCCAGGCTGAAAAAGCCTTTGTTCGTATTCCGATATTTTCTCAACTTTCTTTGTATTCATAAAGTGCACCTTGATATGTCAACAAGATCTGAAACACTTAATACAGTGATGGGACCTGACAGCAATATTAAATATAACAACACTTTATTTAGAAGTTTCTTTCATGAAAATATTATGATCTCTATGAAGAGGATTGCAAGCAGAAAACAATTTTCTAGTCTCCCTCACTCTTAATCACTAAACTTTCATTAGCAGACATATACTCTTTGGAACACCTTCCAACATAGGTCTGACACTTTATTCCAAACTTCTAATTCCAATCCATAAACCATAATTCGAAAAATCATCTTTTTCTCGGAATTACACAGACAACAAACTGAGCTTTGTTTCTACTTGGTTTTGGAATACACTCCCATTAAATGCGAGCATCCTACAAAGAACTATTCATGTATATACCGAATTATCGTGTAATCATATACATGTCGACACTATTGTCGATCTCACGAATTCTTGTTGAGAAAAACATCTATTTTCTAAAGTGGGTATCGACTATAATGTTTCGAACATATTAGGAGTTTCCAAGACTGATTCTGACAGACCACACTTTATTTAAAATAGAGCATGATTATAATTCCCCACATATCACTATATATGACATTATAATTTTGTGAAACAAATTTCCACAAGTCCCTTTTTGTGTTGAAACCATAATTCAAAAATATTGTCCTTTGATCGAATCTTGTGAATACAATGTTCACTACTCTTTCTTCTGAAAAACCCCATTTGATCTATTATCAAATTAATTTCAGACTTATGATTTGTCGGGCAAATACTCCTATTTACCAAAATGATAGGAGAATTCGGATCAAGCAATAAATACCATTAATTAATCATTAAAAATGACACTCAATTAATTTCCTCTGGTATTGCAACTTCAATACTTGATTTCAAGCTTAATCAACTCAGCACTCGAAATACTTAAATGGACCAAAAACATTCATTACTTCTTTCATTGCTTTTATGACTAAACTCGACGGTGTTTGTTCTAGTAATAGAACTCTTATTCATAGGACACGCTATTTTATCATTTCTACAATTATGAATACTTATCATACAATCAATGTAACTGAGATGTGGAATCTTTATTCATAATATAAAACAACTGACTTGTTCCATAACATAAAACAACTGAACTTGTCTTATTACATGAATAACTTTGTCTTGCAACAATCAAGACACACACACTCGCTCACTATTACAAAAGATCTTATCAAAAACTATTAATGATAACTATGATAACTTGAGGACGTAAACACCAAAAGGCCATCAACTCCTTGATTACCAGCTTCAGCGCCAGGTCACATCAAACTGCGCCGCATATATGTGATAATTAGGACCTGTTTCACAAACAGAACAAGTATCAAATACTTCATCATATACCAAGGGGCGAATTCATAATTTTGCATATATCAAATATATACCTGTAGCATCGAAGATCTCTCCTTCGATGGAATCAACCTTCAGAGATTTGAATTCAGACACAAACTTGTAGAAGTTCATATCATCGGCCTTCAAAATGTACTTACGTCGGGGTCGGGGTCGCCGCCGTCGTCATCGTCGTCGGAGCCGTCGTCATCCTTATGCTGGTGACTCGGGCCTGCGACGGCGTCGTTGCCCCACCCGCTCGGTCCTTCGTCGTCGTCGCGGTACCACCTGCTCTGCTGCAGGGTCCGCTGGAACGGCTCCTCTTCGTACTCCTCCTCGCTATCGGGGTCGAGGATGACGTACGGGACCGGCTTCGCCACCGGGGGGTGCGGCCGCGGCAGGCGGTGGCGCGAGCGTGGTTCTTCTCCGCCTCAGCGAGGAGTTGGCGCTGGCGCTCCAGCTCCTGCTCCGTGTACTCACCAGGCCCGCCGTTTGCACGGTGTTGAAGGAGGCTTCTTCGGCCTCCTTCAGGCCGGGTCATTCTTCCTGCTCCTGCTCCGGTTCCGGCTTGGGCTCGCGCTTCGGCTTCATGAGGCGACGGAGCCGGGAACACAGGGGAGATGCCGCTGAATGGGATCGTAGGCAGAAAACAATAAATTTTCTAACAACGATATCGTTAAACTAGCCAGAATATATACTATGTAGATATAGTAATACGACGGAGATCGGAATACATACCCTTGTCGACCGAAAGCGGGGATTACGTTCCCGCACGAACGTTGACGAAGAAGACGACGAAGCCGACCTCAAGGTCGTGTAGAGGAAGTAGACCTCCGAGCACCGCTAGCGCAGCACTTCGCAGGGCGTCACACACATACGGTGGAGACGACCTCCGAATCTCCAGTCCAGAACGAGCGGCGGAAGAATTGAACCTCCTCGATCACAAATCAATCACACAAAAGCTGAAACAGAAACACCCTCGCAAAATCCACCATCTACTTGCTCCTGCATATTCCTTCCTCAAAGCAACTTCTCCTTCCTTTTCTTTTAATCCTGACTTGTAGCTGGAGCGGTGGCGGGCTAAAGAGAAGGAAGGTAGAGGGTCACGCGTCGGGCAAAACCACCATTTCCTCAGTCGTTGATCAACAATTAATAGACTTTGCACCTTCCTAAATAAAATTTTATGCATATGTGAACCAAAGTTGATTATTTATGCACATGTAAACTAGGAGATGGTGGATCTGTGATCGGGGAGCGAGCGTGTTTCTGTTTCAGCTTTTGTGTGATCGAGGAGGTGGGGGCTAGCAATGGTGGTGGGTGCATAGCAGATGCTCAACTTGGGTGCACAGCTCGGCGAGGCCCGAAACCCTTACATGGACCGTTTCTCTCGATCAGGAGATCAGCTCAGCCATTTGCTACATAAGTGCACATGTACGTGTATATTTTGTACAGGTAAAAAATACAAAGTCAGCAACTTTCAATCAATAATCAAGTTTTATACTTTCCCTTTGTTTTCATTCCCAGAAAATCATACACTAGCTGACCCATGTAAAAAAAATGTATTCTCCTTTGATAAAACATGTATTTACAGAACAAAAGAAAAGGGTTATCTTTCTATCCCTGACATTCTAGTCACTAAAGACCAGACACGAGATACCTAGAAACTCCAAAAACCTGGTTCGCCAAAAAAAATTGAAGCCCTGCAAGAGCCATTCTAATCGCTAACTCTGAAAACCTGCAACCTCTGATCGCTCAGGCACCCGAGGTACCCTCCGGCTGGAATTTCCGCGTACCTTAGATCAAGGATAGGTTCAGGGTGCGGTTTCAGAGCAGTGTACACCCCGAGCGAAGGTAGCTGCCAGGTCCGGACCCCACGCAGCGACTCGTCTCCATAGGCGAAAAGGTGCTGATTGTCTCGACAAGGAATGATCGCGGATTTGCACATGCGGACTTCGCTCACGTTGGAGTAGCATGTGCTGCCTTCAGCGAAGGATGTGCCGTCCATCCTCGTGATGATGGTGTGCTGCCCAATTTTCCCTGATCCTGATGGTGTCGGTGTTTGAGATAGATACGCTTGAGATGGAGCCACGTCTCCTGATGGGTCAGACTTTGGCCGGAAGGAGGCCACTACGAAATCACTTGATGGGGGGCTACACGCAAGAGAGAAGCAGACACGTTGATTATCGGCCTCTAGTAGTAACTTTGGCCTGCGAAAAAAAATGACAGCATGAGAAGTTAAGAACCAAAACCAATTTGTGGATCAGCAAAGTTGCAAAGGCAGTTCGACACAAACACCAATCAACAGCAGCTACGGCAAACTACATACCTGCTTTGATTGCTATCAGCGTCCCACATGCAAGGTCCTATAGCAGAAGCAGAAAGAACCTTCCTGGAACCGCTGCTATCAGTGACCGAGTGGAGTGTATGAACCAGATGACTAGTTAACCCTTCCATAGAATGCAAGGGTTCTGAAGGTCGACGAGTATCAAACACTAAAACATAGCCATTCTGCAGTACACAAAAAGGTTATTCATGTAATCTTGCAAGGGTATCAATCAACATTCAACATGCTTAAGATCAGGACATGCTGAACCTGCAAGCCAGCATAGATATGGTGTGAACCCAAATCATGTGCTGAACACGACCAAGCAGGAGCCTGCAAGGCATTATAACATAAAGTTAGGTCATGATGGCATTATCTGAAAATAGTTCACCCAATTTGCCTATTCAAAGTATAAATATAATATAAAGACCCTTCTATCACTCTTATCAGTCAAAGAGGACATTTTCAATGCAAGTGAATCCAAATGGGATACCAAAGAGCCTTCTATCACAAATTCTGAGGTCTGGTGAATGTGAAAATATACCAGGCACATATTTCATTGCTAAATTATTGGGATAATACAAAGAGACAGTAGCAATATGTGCAAATGCTGTAGAGTTGCAAGGTCAGATTATTACCGGCAAATTGCATTGAAGAACAACACTGTCAGTCGTCATACTGGATTCAAATAAAATGAAAGGAGTTGAAAAGAAATATGGACAAACAAGCTTGAAGCCAAAAAGGAAACAGAAAGGAACCACGATATTTCACAAATTCAGGGCAAACCTAACAAGTGATAGCCTTCGGCCTAGTGATGCATAAAGAGCAGAGCCACCAGGCAAGATAGAGATATCCTTGACAACTTTAGTATCAGGAGGAAGATGTATTTTACATTCTTCGTGACTTCTTAGCATATTGATCTGTTGACATTAAAAAAAAGGTCTTGCAAATTTTAGTGGTCGTCTCTATTCATTTGGCAAAGCACACAATTTAAACATACCTTAGAAAGAACATGTCCCCCAAATACACCAGGTGCCTTTCCAGAAGCAAGTATTATTTGGTTAACTGGATCTATGCCCATGACTCGAGCTCCATCAAAAGCTAAATCAGTCTGCCAAACATGGGTAAAAGATTATTATAATTATGAAATTTAATTTGGAAACAAATAAGTCCATCCATAATCAGATTTAAAAATTGGTGGAAGCTGTTGTCAATGCATGGAAATCAGCAGCACGCATTCTGAAAGCCTCTTGACTCTGGCTAAGCATTAAGTATCAGTTTGCATTAAAGTATTTCGATTTTCCACAAAAGGCATGAAAACCAACCCCTAATCTATTTCAAGTTTCTTTCCACCAGAGTGAGGCTGGGGGGTCACCATGTTACTACTATGTACGGAACACCTTTTTCGTGAATAAATGTAATGGTTCTAATGTCTAACATTTAACATATCCAAGGATTCGTAAATGGGACTAGTGGCATAGTACAAATTAGGTGGGGACCATCTAATGGTTCTACTATCCCATTTGTCTCACGTTTGCATCCCAAACAAACACATCCAATTAAGAGGCTCACTTCTTAGCATGTGAAGATTCTCGTCAACCTCCTAAACCCATAAGAACAAGGTCTGTATGTGCTACATTGACCAAAACAATCAAATGTCACAGAAGATGGCCAAAATCATGAAGTCTCTGCTCAATCACATTTCTACTTTGACGTTGCTATTACTCAAATGTTTTGGCTCATTTAAGATAACAGACATCAATGATCCATAAAAATGTAGTAATATAGTATACACTGAATATACACAGCTGAAAAAAACACTTTGTAAAATATATTTACCTCTAAAACAAAGCAGCAACTGTTAATAGAGCTATGATCTGCTCTGGCTGAGGCTGATGGTTCCAGATATGTTCTTCTATCCGAGCACTCTGCTATTTTCTTCAAATTGGAGGAAGAAGATTTAGTACATATATTGATTCGCACAGAGCATTGTTAATTCTTTAAGTTTAATTACCTGTCTTTTTGCACCATGAACATCTGTTGACCCGTGATTCTGCCAGGCGTGGAATAAGTAAATTTAAGCATTAACTTCAGAAAAGAAGACATAAAAGTGACAATTATTGATCATTGCTACGTTCATTTTCTGATGAAGGAACAGTCAGTGAATAAAGCAAGAAAAGAGACGCATCAGTTCAAAAGTGATTCCATCTTTACGCAATATTAAATTAGCTGGATCTGATTATACACCGACACTAGTCTGTTACCATTCAGAATTTGGACGATGCAGAGAGCAACTAAGGTGGGTATAACTAATACTGTAGCATACCTTCTCAGCAATTATCTCCTCAAGTAACTTCCCCTGCTTCTGGACCTTAACACATCAACAACAAGAAGAAGAAAAAACATCTTAGCAGGAAGTTACCAATACAAATCAGCATTTTGTTTTTTACTCTGGTGACTGAAAATAATTGCAAGGCAAGAGACTAAGAATGCTCTAAGGTTAGATAAAGATATTACTTACCACTTCGGCAAGGGACTCAACCTTTTCCTTGCAAGACAATAATTGCTGCAGAAATGAAACAATGTTCAATACTTCAATTCATGGCCAAACAAAATATACAACACAGAGTGTACAAACAAACGCAACCTTTTCAAGATCATTATTTGGAACCACAACCTCCGGTGCATAGATATTGATGATGTCCTTATGTTTAAACCTTCTTCCACATTGAGGGCACTAGCAAACAACACAGTGGAGAAATGTGATTGGCTGATTGCGCAGAAGGATACACACACGGAATTATAACAAACTAAAACTCATCTGGCATACGTACCGTCGCAACAGCGTTACCACGCTGTGTTAACCATCTCTCGAGGCAAGATCTGCCGTAGACATGCCCACAAGGAATACAACTACAACATAGAATATATTACCTAGTTAGCCATTTGCGCAATGTATCCGTGGATCAAGAAAAGTAGTAAAATCTAGTTCAATTCAGTCAACAGTCACTGAAAAATGATATCCATAAGAACATTGGGAAAAAATTGAGTCCAATTACAGTCAATAGTCATTTGGAACTAGCTACATCGACACTAGTGCTTATGTGCAATCAGGTACCCTTGAAACAACATTGCAAGTTCCAATTTTTTGTGCATTTTAAGTTCGAAACCAACTTCCAAAGCTTTCTTGTTCTTGTAAGCATACATGTCCCGAATGACAGCTACCTAGCAAAAGCGAAGAATGCAGTAAATTCATCAAGCAATTCGGCCTCACCTGATGCGATGCGCACCTTGGGAGGTCCAGGCCTCCATACAGACGGGGCAAGTGGGGGTGTTGGACACCCTCTCCGCCGCCGCCGCCGGCGCGACGACGGGAACCCTAGGCGGCACGGACGGCCCGCATCCCTCCGCGACGCTCTCCCCCTCCTCCTCCGTCGACTCCGACTCACCCTCCGAGCTCTCCTCATCCGACCTCTCGCCGTCCTCTACATCCGTCTCCTCCTCCGACGAGCCTGAACCTCCCTCCTCCGAGCCATCCCCCGAGCGATCCGTACCGCTCTCGTCGTCGCCGTTGCTGTAGCTGACCTCGAAATCAACGTCCTCGTCCTCCTGAACCGGCGGCGGAGGAGACGAGCGCCTGCCTCGGGGGCGCGGCATGGCGGCGGCGGAGAAGGGCAACGGCGGAGCGGAGGCTCCGAAACCGCCGCGGGGGGTTTCCAAGCTGAAAATTCAACTCCACACCAAGTTGTCCAAGTACACAAATTATTACTGTAACGATTTTTCATACGTAAATGCATTACCAATATTTTTAATTCTTGTGTAATTTATTTTTTAGATTCATGTACTAACAAACAAACTGGATATGCATTAACAAAAAACCAAAACCTCACATGAATATTATTGTTTTACTTTTGAATACATAAATTAGTAGAAATTATATAGTATGTTGAATGTAAATTTGACGGTCACGATAGTTGGTGGATATGCAGGGCCCCCTATCCCACATGAAAACGTGCATACTCAAAATGAAGGCTACCATACCCTCCAACGAGAAGTATTCGGACATATTCGTTTGAAAAACCATGTATCGTTGATGGGCATTATATTTTAGCTCAGCAACCGCTTGAAATACAACTATTCGGCTCAAACTATGCCACGCCTTCTTAATCTACGGCATATTTCATTGTGCCGCCTCATTCTCCGGCGGGTTGATTTTCTATAAAACCGCATGCTAATTATGGAGGTGGAGATGAAGACAAACATCGGTCCGAAGGTGGACAAGCCCACAAAATATGAGCACAGCGGCTAGTAGGCGGCCGGCACCCTCGAGCCTCTTCCAGAGGCTAACAACACAGAGAGGAGTTGGGGTTTTGGGAGGCTGGTATGGCATTTGCGGGGCTAAAGGTTGGCTTGTAGGAGGAGAAGGCGATGGAGAACAAGGATCAAAGGGGAAAATGAGAAAAGAAAATTAAATAAATTGCACTGATATGTGGTCCTTACATGGCGGAATATTTTACATTAATTTTAGAGCATCTATTTATGGAAAATGCACGCACACAAAATACATTATGGTACATAAAAAATACCTACAGTTTGGGACTACAGTATCTTCGATAGCTGCTGGTAGATATGTAGTCCAAATATTCAGTAAAAAAGGGCAAAACTATATGGAAATGTTATACTAAACTTAAATACCAAAATTGTGTGATGAAAGAGCTACAAGTAAAATAAGAATGCACAAGACATAATCTGATGGACCAACTAACAGTAAAATCAAATCAAAATACATTTTACGATAACTTACAATATTTGTATAATGACATATTGAACAAAACTATTCTTCTTGCCATGAAGTTACATGACCAACATAGTGAGCACAAATGCCCTCAAAGTTGGGGGAGTTTGTCGTCATAACATGGTCGATAAGGAAACGCAGCGTCCACACCACTACCTTGTTGCAAGGTTTGTATTACATGTTTGTTGCATAAGTATTGCATTCTTGACGTGTCAAGATGGTATGCCAATGTCCTCCCACCGCCATATGCAAGGATGAGAACTTCTTTGTATGGGTGGAACCCAATTATTTTGATTGAGGACTCATCCAATGAATAATGGTCACTACTTTTGTCCACTTTGATGAAGTTATGTTTGTCCGAGTTCCACGAGCACTTAGAAAAATCATCATCGTCGTCATCAGAATCATCATCGTCATAATCATCATCATAGTCATCGTCATCATCATACTTTATGGTGTATGATAAAAATGTGGCTATCAAACATGCCCTTTGTGGAAGGGGTTGTTGACGAGGTGTTAACTCGACAAGTCCCAGGGTTATGCACCCCGGGTTGATTGATGGGGAGAGAGATGAGTGCCGGTGGTCACGACGGCTGACAAGCAAGGATTTACCCAGGTTCAGGCTCCCGGAGGATAACACCCTACTCCTGCTTGTCTGATTATTGATGCGAGTAGCGATTACATTGGCGAGATTGCGATCTCGCTAGGGTTTATGGCGGTGGCTATCAGCGTGTCTTTTGGGACGAGCAACCCTCATGCCTTTATAGGTAGCCAGGTCTAGGGTGGTCGATGCCGATGGCAACTACAGATATGGCAGATTATGCGACCTAACCGATTTGGACTAGGTTACATGGTACCCCGCATGGGCCTTCTGTGGACCTCTATGTCCTTGGCGCGGCCCAGGTAGCCTTATCGTGGGCTACCCGAAAGGCAGCACCACGTCAGTTGTATTACTGAACCTTTTTATACAACAAATTGTTTCTGCCGTATTATTGTTGTTTTTCTGACTAATAGAGATTATTGCAGTAACCTAGCAAGATACCATAAATGAGGATCGACCATCCCATATGAAAAAGTTGTTTTAGCGTTCAAATATAAAAACATGCATAATTAAAATGAAGGCTATCGTACCTCCAAACCTGAAGTAATAACTGAAAACCCATCGTAAGGCTGGTGGGCATAAGATTTTAGCTTAGCAACTGCTTCTTTTATTTGAAATTTAAACCAATATATATTAGGTCGGCATGTGTGACGCCCTAAAATCGGTACTATGTAGATTTAAGCGCTCCCGTCGAAATCCGCATAATAACGATTTTAGGTCGCTCACCAGACATAATGTGCACGCCAAAACATGCGCATTATGTGGGTGGAATTGTGATAACATTACAACAGTTCCGATACATCCACAAATACAACAGAAGATATAAATACAACAACGACTCGAACGAGTCAAGATACAAATGATACAATACAAAGATTCAAATGACAGCGGAAGTAGAAAAGTATCCGACTACGGATAGGATGCAAATTGGACTAAGAGTCCTGAAGATAAGCAATGGCGCCATATCCCTGCCCAGCCAAGCCGGAGGGATTCCCAAGCTAACGTCGTCTGACTTCAAACCTGTTGACTGCACATAAAGCACATCCCAAAAGAGGGTCAGGGCACTCCCTGGCAAGCAAAGCCGACTTGCCTACTTTCTACACCATCTCCCAAAATATAGGGGAGGTGGACTTAGCGGCAGCAGCACTAGCAACCTAGAGAGACACGCTACAACTTCCGTCTAATCAGAGAGGATAAGAGAGCGCATAAGTAAGCAACTACAACTAACACCAAACATAACCCATTCTCGAATTAACCCCCTCAACCAAATATGAGGAAGCAATTCGAGAAACTCACACATGGAACAGTTTTAATTATAATTTATTGTGAAAGTAATTCTATATTACTAGTCAATTTAATTAACATTAATTAGGTGCAAGTTGTCTAGATCTTGTTAGCCAGCATCATCACCAAAGTCGTCCATAACCGTGGACACGGCTCATCGATAAGATTATACCCTGTAGGGGTGCACTACTGTACCCATACTCGCATGATCAACCCAAGTAAGCATCAGGGATTCTCAACACGACTTATTCCTTCACTATAGCAAGTCCAAGTGCCACCCATATGAGTTGTTACCCGCGTCAGGAGTCCGGCCGAATCTCAATTGCGGACTCATTAGTTTGCGACTACGCCACCATGCGGCTCAAACCACAGTAGGAATTGTCCGCTTCGTGTCGTACCGCACCTATATGACCCCCCGTATCACATAACCTCTCATCATCATCATCATCATCATCATGCACATGCATATGAGCAAATGGAAAACCCGGACTACTTGCGGCACATGGACAAGCTGAAGATCTGTTCAAAGTCGAGGGGGGCTCCATTGGGCCTCCCACAAGTGGTTAGTGCGCTCAAAACTGGATCCGAGGACAAAATCTCAGTTCCTAGGTCGACACTGAGCAGAACAAAGCACCTCGCAAGGCCTTCCGCCTGGTGCCTTATCATTTAATTATAATACCCCAATATAAGACAGCATTTTATTAAGGTAGAATAATCTATCATACTAAGCAGATGAAACATAAGACCAACAGACGACTCGCACAAACAACTCTAAGCATGCGTTACGACTCGCAAGGCCAACAGATAAACATGCAACGGGTATTAGGTTGTGGGGATAAAGCTGTATGGGCTGCAGGATAAACATGTGATGGGATCGCAGTTCAAGAATCGATAACTAGGGTAGCAGAGATCAACGGCAGGAATGAAAGACAATGTATAGGTAAACAAGCAAACTTTGCTTTCCTGGAATCCCGCATGGAAGCAGATCTTGTCGTGGCTCACACATCTCAACGTCGTATCCGCGAAGAAGCAACAAACACTGGAAAGCGTAAAAGATGCACTTTACCACTACGGCAAAAGATCCAGCATGATCATGGGAGAATGATGCATGACATGGCAAGATGCATTGCGAGATGCACTTCATCCAAATTAAGCGGAACCGGGATTCCGACAATTAATATTTATGTTCAAGTTATTTATCTACTCAACAATATTAAATGTTGGTTAACATGGCAAGACATGGTATGGATGATCTAGTCAATTTAAATGGAATCGGGCAATACATATATTGATTTGCCCCACACATTCCATATTTATTAATTAGGTGATTTACTACACCCCCCAAACCCAAGAGATGCAACACATGCAGTATGATGCGATATGCACAAGATAGATGATATTTAATAAAATAGGTATAGGGTTAGGGTTTGGGGTTCGCACGTTGGTTCGGGAGAGATAGGGTTCGAAATCGACGTCTTCGGTCCGTAGAGGAAGTAGTCGTCGTCGTGGAAGTAGTCGTCGCGGAACCGGGGCATCGTCGTTTGTCGGTGTCGTGGAAGTGGTTGGGTAGTCGTGGCACGTAGGAGCACGACAACGGACACCGGAAAGAAAGCGTGCACACGGGCGGGCGCCGAAACACGAACATGGGCCGACGCGGCACCGAAAGGAGCACTCGCACGTAGCAACACCACGAAGGGTGGACAACTCGGACAAAAGTGGCGACGAAGTTCTTGCGGACATTTTGTCGAACACCTGGCGGGCGGCGGCGTGCACGCAACCGGAAATAGAAGAACG
This sequence comes from Poa annua, assembly GCA_026929855.1. Lineage (NCBI taxonomy): Eukaryota > Viridiplantae > Streptophyta > Magnoliopsida > Poales > Poaceae > Poa > Poa annua. The sequence continues at coordinate 264,253,034 of CM049427.1, read as the reverse complement.
CACGGCGACGCGGAGCGGCGCGGGCGGAGGCGCGCGACACGGTGGCGTGGGACGCGGCGCGGAGGCGCGCGCGGCAGAAGTGGAGCGCGGCGGCGGCGAGCGGCACGGCGGGAGCGGCGGCTGCGGCCGGAGAAGGAGGAGCGCGGGCGCGTGGCGGCGGTGGACGCGGCGGGCCGGGGGTTGGCGACGCGCGGCAGCGAGCGCACGCGCGGCCGGAGGGCGCGGCGGCGAGGAGCGGCCGAAGGGAGGAGGCGACGGTGTGGGGCGCGACGGGAGGAGCTCGGGCTCGTGCGGCTCTGCCGTGCGGGCTAGGGAGGAGATGGCGCCGGGGGTCGGCCGGGCGCGGCGTGCAGCGCGGGCGCGGGAGGCCGAGCGGCCGGGGCGCGCAGCGGCGGCGCGCCGGTGCGGGCGGCGGCGCGCGACGCGGGGGTAGGGCGGAGTAGGCCGGTCGGAGGAGGAGAGTGCGGGAGGGGGAGCGCTCGGCCGGAGGGGAGAGGGCGGCCGGTGGCGCGCTGGCGGCGGGGTCGGGGGCGTGCGGGAGGAGAGCTCGGGCTCGGCGGTTGGTGCGGAGCGTCGGGTGCATGCGGGAGGAAAGAGAGAAGAAGAGAAGAAAGAAAAAGTAAAGAAAAGAAAGGAAGGGGAGAAAAGAAAGAAAAAGGGGAAGGACTTTTGCAAATTTCCAGAAAAAATGGAGGAGGGTGGCTGCAAAAATTCCAGGGGGTGGAAAAAGTTTTCAGGGGGCAAAACCTAGGTTTGGGGGTAGATGGGTTTTGGGCTTTTATTTTTCACCGTTTATTCTTTTCGGTTATATTTTTAAAACCAAATCGAAAAGGAATTTGAATACGAAAACTATACAAAATATTTTTTAGTTTTGCATAGACAATTTAATAAACTAGTTTTTAACATTTTTAAAAGATTTGAAAATAACACATTTTTAATTAATTTGAAATGCATTTGAATTCAAATTGTGGAAATTTAATTTAAATGCAACAAATTAAATTAATGCGATGCGATGCCATGTCGATGCAAAAAGAAAACTCACTAAAACTAAAAGGGGATAAATCCCGGGGCGTTACAGCATGCCACCTCATCAAAATTCTACCAGTCCCCGTAGATACCCTGATAGGGAAAGAGTACGTCTGAAACCTGCCCAAATAATTGTTACATCATCTAGAAGGGGTTGTAAGAGAAAGTCAGGGGGTTCATCGACCCACGTACAATGAGATTTAGAGATAAAACACTTTCTAGAAATACTATGGGCAACATTCTTAACTTCTCTCCCGTAGTGAGCTTGGCAACCGCTTGAAAGACAACAATTCCAACAAAACTATTTCACACGGCATGTATAATAGTGTACAATCATCTGTCTGTAAAATGCAGCACGTAGGAAAAATAATGACGTGAAAGAATCGAAGAGAATAATCGCAAGGGTGTCTCTAAATTTAGCGATCTAATCCCGTAAAATTCTTTGCCTACGACATCCTCTTTCCCGTTGTATGCCCAGTGTGGTACTTCGTGGGATGGTATGAGGGAGGAGAAGGCAATGGAGAATAGGGATCAAAGGGGGGAAATGAGAAAATAAAAAACAAATTTCACTGATATGTGGGGCTTATGTTGTGGAATATTTTGAGGTATGCAATTTTTTAGCATCTATTTCTGGAGAATACATGCTGCACATAAAATACATATTATGGTACATACAAAATACTTACATTTTAATTCCAAAAAAAATACAGTTTGGGACTACGGTATCTTTTATAACTGCTGGTAGATATATAGTCAAATATTCAGTAAAAAATGGCAAAACCATATAGAATTGACTAAACTTTAAAAAGAACTAGTAAAATACAAAACGGGTGATGAAATTTAATGATCGACCAAATATGCTAGCACAAGTGCTATCAATTGATATATAATGAATAGAAAATTTATTCAGTTTGACAGTGAGCTATTATACAAGTATCAACAACAACCAGATTTTTTGAAACTATAATCATAACAAAATGAAAATGATAAATAAGATAACAATATGAAAAGATAACACACATACAATGAGAAAATGTATTTTCGAGGAAGTTCCCGATGCGTTGAATCATGTTAGGTGTCATCGCTGTCGGCCGAGGCTGCTCTTCCGACAGAACCTCCACATACCCCTTCTCCTTATTGTTATTGTTGCAATCCCTCTCCGACGTCGGTTCCCTCGTTTGTCATCCTCCTTGTTGATGTCGTCGCCATCCTTCCGGCCCTCCTGCTTTGCGCCGTCCACACCCACAGAGACGCGTTTCTAATCAAATTGCATTAAAACCAGCAAGTCGTCGAGCATGTAAACTACATGGATTCGATTGGCATAGCAACCATGCCGACGACGGGGATGCCTATGGCGTGTCATAAAAGGCATCGGCCACGCGCCGTTTAAGCCACGTTGCCAGGTTGCTGTTGCTGCTGCTGTAGCATGTGTTGCATCATCATCACTTCATTTAGAAGTTGCTGATACACGCCTCTCGCACATCTTGTCTGTCTCCGGTTGCGTCTGCATCGCCGGATAGCTCGGGACAATCGTCGGTCGTGGTGGTCCAGACGCTTGACCAGCCGGGAAGCTCGAGACAATCATCTTCGTGGTGGTCTGGACACTTGGCCGGCCGGCCGGGGAGCTTGGGGCAGTCATCGGCAGTGGTTGTCTGGACGCTTGACGGCCGGGGAGCTTGGGGCAGTCATCGGCCGTGGTGGTCGTCTGAACGCTAGGCCGGACGGGCCCGGTTGCCGCATCATCATTGCCTGATCAAAATAGCCAGGGGAAACAACGGGTGTTGGCCTGTACGCCGTCATCTGGCTGTTGAATGCCATCGGCAGCCACGGCATGGATGTCTGTGGGTTGTACGTCGTCGGCCCTGTAGTTCCGAGACACGCCGTCACGTCACCCAAATTGATCCAATCCATCTTTAGTCCACAACATGTTCCGTATTACCAAAGTCCATCCAACTATCCAAGTCTAATTTGTATTGTCCAAATCCATCCAAGTCCAATTGGATTTTGGAAATCGTTGACTTACCAGCAGAAGAGCCGCACGACGGGCACGCCGGAAACGACAGCGGCCGGTGGGATTGTTCTCAGCTGCCGCAAGGGGCGCCGCAACAGGCAGCGTAGAATGGACGGCAACTAAGCGCCGCCAAATTCCAACCAGCCGCTGCCGGAGCGGGACGGCAGCTTCAACTACGACTAAACGTTGAACTGGACGACGGTGGCGACGGCTAACTCGGCGGCGGTGGCCACGGAAAACTCTGCGGTGGCTGTGGCGGCGACCAGCTCCGGGAAAGCCGATGCGGGAGCGCGGCGGGATGGGCCAGAGCGCTATACGTTGTCGTGGTTTCGGTGCTTCGAGGACTCCACCCTCTTCTCCGTCGTGCGCAGGAGCTAGGAGCTCCTCGCCGGGATGTTCTGGTGGTGATTTGGGGAAGAAAAGGAAAAAGTCCATTTTAAACCCTAAACTCGTAGAGGTATGGCGAAATGAATCCCAAAGTCGAAATCCCAGTCGTTTGAACCCTAAACTTACCAATCCCGGCCTAAATGAACCTTAGGCATGTTTGGCACACCGGGAAAATAAAATCAAGACCGGGATACAAGGCTACTCTCAATGACAGTGGGACCCATATATCATATCCATCTTCTTCCCCATTTCTTTGTCAATGACAATCCTCCTCTATCCTGGCCGCAAATCTCTGGCGAGCAAGACAGCCACGTCCTGTGAGCACGGGCCAGGGGCGAGCAAAATGGCCGCATCTGACGAACACGGACCAGGGGGGCGAGCACCACGGCTAGGGCGAGCACGATGACAGCATTTGGCGAGTATGATGGGCGCAACTGGCGAGCAAGTGCAGAGGGCGAGCACGGCGGCCGAAGCTGGCGAGCACGGGTCTCGGGGCGGCTGCGACCTAACGTGCTGGTACATCCTGCCGTGGCGCGAGCCCCCAACGTGAATAGATGCGGATAGAGGAAAACAAGCACCATCACCGATAGATTAAGATCAATCAATTAAGCTAATCACAGATAATCGACATGAAACAGGATCCACAAATGATTTAGAAGAAGCGATGGGAGGCTCTCGCGACACCCACGGCGGCCGGCCGCGCGGCGCCCCCTACCCGTCGCAGCCGGCCAGGAATTCCAGCCCTTCAAGCCATGGCCACCCCTGCCTGCCCCAACCACCTCCAGCCACCCTCCCGGCGAATTTCCGACCGGCCTTCCTCGGTTTCGGCCCGCGCCAGGAATCTGGATCGGGATCCACCGGCGTCGCCGCCGTTCAGTCCACGGCCCCGGCGGCCTCGGCACGGCCTGCCGCGGCCCCCCCGCGCCAGCGGAGCTCTGTGGAGGGCTCCCTCGACCTGGTCGCCGCCTCCCCAATGCCCTGCATCGAAGTCAACGCGGGCCCTGCCCTAGATGGGATTGCGTCTCCGCCGCCTTCATCTTCGCCCAGCGCCGGCCGTCGCCAACGCGCTCCTGCGACGCCCGCGGCTCGCTCCCGCTCAGCGCCCCGTCTCCGGCAACGACGCCTTGCTCGGGCCGGCCGGCGCGCCACTCCAGCCCTCCCGCCCAGGGACGTCGCGCGGCCTCCTCGTCGCGGGACCGCCCGCAGCTCCGCTCCGTCGTCGTTGTGCCGCCCACCCTTCAAACGTCAGGCTCCGGGGAAGAGGCGGGATGGCTCACCGTTTGCCGGCGGCGCCGCCCGACAAGCCAGCATGACGGCAGGCCCGGACGCCCCCTTGTCGGTGAGGCCGCTTTGCGCTTCCTTCGGCGCACGAGGGGGCTGTGTGCTCGCTGCCTAGCCCCCATTCACCACCACCTCTCCTCCGCCTGCGGCGAACAGATTCGTTGCCTCTCGTGCAGAATCTCCGGTCACAAGGAGCGTGACTGCCCGCTCCGACGCGCCGTCAAGTCCGTTCGCTCCGGGCCTGCTCGCCTTCCTCCTCGACTGCCTGCATCCTCCCACCTCGCGCCGGGAGCCCTTTCGTGGGCTGCTGTCACCGTTGTCCCACGCGTCGTCCCCGAGCCTGCTCCGACAAGGTCTCCCGCGCCTCCCTCACCGCCGCCACCTTTTGAGCATGCCTGTTGCGCGACACTTCATCAACCTCAGCTTGTCCGCCCGTGCACTTGCCCCGCGCCGATGAGATGCGCGGCATCCTCTCCGACATGGCGGCATCTCTACGGGCCGAGCTAAAGGAGCCCGTGGCTGACGCCATCGCTCCCTTCCTCGCCGCTTCTTCGGCCGCGTGTGACAGGATCGAGCGCGTTCGCGGCACCACCTCTCGGACGGAGGTGCTCAACGATGTCACGCTGCCTGTCTGTGGGGCGATCTCCCCGGCCCCCTTGCCTTCTCCTTGCGGCGTCGAGGCCTTGCTTCCTGACGAAGCGGTGCACTTGCTGCCTGTGATGAAGCTGAATGGTGGGTCTATGCCCTGCCACGAGATCACGTCACCTTGTCCATCGCAAGTGGGCAACTCAATTTGCTAGTGACGACGACGATGATGAGGATGAGGTTGTAGACGGGAAGATGGAGCAGTTTCTGCCAGGCCTCACCGAGCTGGTTCAGATTGAGTTGCAGCTGGACGGCGAGGAGGCGGCGCATGAAGAGGGCCTTGATGACTACGACCACTTGGCGAGGATGAAGTCTCAGCTCGTCCCGGACGTCATTGACACTGACACGGAGGCTGCTACGATTGGGAACCTACTCGTTGGCGATATTGATGACGCTCCCTCATCAGGCATCGCAATACGTTGCGTCGCGGATCTGTTCAGCCAGCCGGCTGAGCCGCTACTGCCCACGCCTGTTTCAACATTGTCACTTGCTCATGTGGCCCTGTCCGACTCCAAGCGTCGCAGCAGCAGGCTCGCGGCGAAGCCACAACTCACTGCGATCGGCAAATCGCAACGTGTCCTCCACTTGAAAATGGGGCTCGACTTTGGAGGTATGCCCCTGCTTGAGGCTGCGAAAGAATTCGCGAAAACCTGCAAGAAGCGTCCATTCTCGGATTCGCAAATCAACGGGTTGAGAACCCTCTTCAAGCTGAACTTGCCGTCCATGACCGCAGCGGATGAAGCTCTGATTGGTCTTGCCGGCCCAGGGGGAACCGAGCTTCTGCTACCGTCGGCGCTGGATGTCGCCACGCTGTAGAGTTCTGATCGTATGACGATTTATCTTTCTGAGAGATTAAACGGTGTAGGATGAATTCGTTCGTCTAGTACGCTCCGCCATGTATTTCTTTTTCTTTTGGCCTCGGTCATGTCATGTTTTGCTTCTCCTATATCAATATAAAAGACAAAACTTTTGCCTCCTTTAAAAAAAATCAATTAAGCTAGCTATTACGATTTCAATCGATCGAGTATGACCTAGCTAGCTAGATCCCCGCAGCGGATGCAATGCGCGCGTGCAGACATGCGCTGTGCAGCAACGCATTCTGATGCATGCTGATGCTGCCGGTCGGGGCCGGCGGCGACGCGACCTACAGTTCCCGGCCTGGCAAGATCTACGGCTGGCGGCCGTCGCGGATTCCGCCAATCGGCTGCTGTCGTGTGCTGTGTGCGTTTGCGGCTGCCGGCTTACAAAACCACACGCTCAAGAACCAACATGTGATTGAGGATGAAGACGAATCTGACATGTGGGTCCCTGTTGTCAGCGACTGCTTCCAAATTTTATGATTTTTTGTTTTCTCCGGAAACATGTCTAAGGTTTCTTTTAGACCGGGATTGCTAAGTTCAGGGTTCAAACGACCGGGATTTCGACTTCAGGGTTCATTTCGTCATACCTCTACGAGTTCAGGGTTTAAAATAGACTTTTTCCGGAAGAAAAGTATAGATCGATGGCGATGCGCCGGATGGGGAAAAGCCATGGAGTTATTTCTTTCGTTCAAGCGAACCGGTATACTGCGGGACTGCGGGTTGATTCCCTACTTTCTGAGGGACTAAAATGAATAAATACCACGACGTATGATCGGAATCCCCAAGACATATTATATAGTAGAGATATGTACGTTCATGGCATATACACCATCCATTGTATCGTCAGGTCACCCTTCTGTAGTTTCTTTTTTCTTTTGTGCATAAAATAATTTGTCAAAAGTAAATAAGAAAATTGTGTGGTGAAAGAGCTACAAGTAAAATAAGAATGCACAAGACCGAATTTGATGGACCAACTTACGGTAAAATCAAATCAAAATACGTTTTATGGCAACATCCAGTATTTGTATAATCACATATTAAACACATCTAGTCTTCCTGCTATAAAGTTACATGACCAACATAGTGAGAAAATACTCAAAGTCGGGGGAGTTTGTCGTCATAACATGGTCGATAAGGAAACGCAGTGTCCACACCACTACCTTGTTGCAAGGTTTGTATTACATGTCCGTTGCATAAGTATTGCATTCTTGACGTGTCAAGATGGTATGCCACTATCCTACCACCGTCATATTCAAGGATGAGAACTTCTTTGTATGGGTGCAACCCAATTATTTTGAATGAGGACTCGTCCAATGACCAATGATCACTACTTTTCACTAGTGGAAATTGGGGCTCTAGTCCCGGTTCCAGAGGGCCTGTAGTCCCGGTGTAGCAACCGGGACTACCAAGGCGGGACTAGAGCCCCCCCCCTTTCGTCTCGGCTCAGCACAAACCGGGACCGGAGCCCCCCCCCCACCAATTAGAGCTCCGCACGTGGAGGGGGCAGGGGCGCGCAAGGGCGAACCCTTTAGTCCCGGTTCGTGTTACGAACCGGGACTAGGGTTTTGTTTTTTTTAGATTTCAGGGTTTTGTTTTTATTTTCATTTCAGTGCTTTGTTTTTTTTATTTCGACCGGTTTTCTGGGTAGGGGTTTCGGATGGTACCATGTCAATGCGTCGGGGGTAGGGGTTTCGGATGCTACAGCTTCGATGGGCGAAAAACACGTATAAATTATTATACGAACCTAGATGAAGTTGCATCATGCATATATACAATTACATGAAGATCATGTGTTCATAACACATACACATTTAAGTACGCGTGGTACATGAATATCACGTTTCCCGGTTCCAGAGACTTAGAAATATTTTGTTACATGGAGATCACTATATATTACATGTCCGCACTAGTCAACATAGTGGTACTCTCCGGTCTCCTGTATGACATCGGTGAGGTAAAATCCCGTCAACTCCTCTGCAATTGCCCTGAAGCGGGTCTTTATTGGTAGCTCGTTGCGCTTTCTTGCCAACTGTAAAAAAATGATATCACAATGAATACATGAGATATGAAATGAATAAAACTCATCACGATTGATGATACAAAAATAATGTTGTGACTAGAGCTTTACGTACTTCGATACTTCTTTTGCTCTTCAAACTCTCGTTTACCACAGTGTGCATGTACTCGCAAACGAAGAATCCACATAGATCAGTCCCGGTTGGCTGTTTAAGACAAGTCTATAGAAGAATAAAATTTAATCAAATAATAATAAAGTATGATAATGGTGCATGGGCCTAGTTATAGTACTACTTACATCGTTAGTACGCCAGCGCAGTTTCTCTGGCCATCCACTGTTCGGATGTTCCGCGAGGAACATTTTCCAAACGCTGCATGACAAGAAACTGAATGAATGAGTCATAAATTCCTTGATATTAGGAAATGAACGAAAGAGGCGATAAGAAAAGAAAGTACCTTGCCACCAAATCAAAACAGGTCTTGTATTGTTTAGGGCATCTTCTTAACGAGTCAAGGACAACAATTTCTCCTTTCCACAAGTCAATAACGATAAGAATGTAGTGGTAGCTGCGCACGTTTGTAAATAGTCATGCATAACTAATCAATTAAACTTAACATCGGGTGAGAAAAATAGAATGTGTAATAAGCAGTAACACTCACTTGAAGTTGTAATGCCATAATATATATTTTTTGTAAGCTTGTCGCTTGAAAAACATTAGCAAATTCCCCGGTGTATCCTTGTTAACTAGTGGATCAATTATGTTATCTTCATGCATTATAGAGGGGTCAATGAACCCAATGTGGTTGATTTTCTTCTTCTTGCATTCGAGCATCTTCATTCTGCGTAATAAAGCACACAAAATATTATAGAGAGGATTATCACAGACAATGAACGAGTAGAGCTAATTAAAACATTAAATTACAGGAATAGATGACTTACATACAATATGAACTTATGATGTTTTTGTCGAGGGCCCGGAGATTGTATAATTGAAAGATTTCGGCGAAGTAAAGGACAACGGAGTATTCTTGGAAATAATGCTCTTCCTTAACTGCCATCATGAGAGCGACTTTATTCGTCTCCTTTACGGTATCCTTGTACCAGGCTTGAAATTGACGCATTCTTGTGGGTAAGTCGCCGTCAACAAAATTCTCCCCGTGAACATAAGTACGAACAACATCCGCGAAGGGGATATCATCGTCCAACATTGCCCCATGCGCGAACAACCAGAATTTCGACCTCTCGGGCCAGTCAAGTGTCTGTGGACGGACCCCCGATTGAAGCAGTTTTTCTTCATAGGCTAACCACTTAGGAATGGCGCTCTTGTAGCCACCTGTCCCCAATGTATGGTGGTGTTCCTTCAGCCCAGCATTCAATTTATTTATCGTCGATCGGGCCACAGCCATAGGTGATTCCCTATACGCCTTAAACGCCGCCCATTCAGATTCTAACTTCTTCCCTTGTGCTCCACTGAAATCTGGCACTTCTTTTGTTTCTACATATTGATTCCATAACTTTTTCTTCCAGTTCCGGAATTGTTCCGCCATCTTAATAAGAGTCCACCTCTTGAGGTTGTCCTTCTTCACTTTAGAGAGATCTGGCGGGAGGGTGAAATGTGACAACAGCGTGTTATAGACCAAATCCTTAAGAACTTGGTGGACATAACATGGGTCATCCACATCTGCGACCGCCGGCTTATTCCATTCGCGTATGCTGATTGAGATCATGTCCCTAACAATAACTCCAGCTTGACTTATAAATTTGTTGTGGTTCTGTTTTGGTTCGAGCGGTTCGCCGGAATCAGCAATTTCCTCAATCGGTAACTTTGGATCCTCGCTCGTCATTCTTTTTGCCTTGCCTCGAGGAGCACATGGTGGCTGCTTTTTTGCAGATTTGCTCGATCCGGATGGCTAAAAGAAAAATAAGTCGTTAATAAATGCAACATAAATCAATTAATGCATGTAGTTAACAACAACATATCGCCATATTTATTATAAACACATATACACCTCTCCGCCGGAGTTTGCTATCACCACATCAAAGTCTTGTGACTCGATTCCAAAGTCGTTCAAAAATTGGTCGAAATCATAATCATCTACATCTCCTCCAGCTCGGGCATCATTAAAAATAAGTTGTTCCATTTGGTCTTCCATCTCTTCGTCTCGTTGAAATTGTGCTTCTTCTATCTGCTCGTCTCGCAAGTGCTCCATAGCTCAAATGTACCTGCAATCAATCAAATTTGCAATCAAGTTTATATTTATTCTAAAAAGATACAAGTATGCAATCCTATAAATTACAAGAATATGAATATTGGGTTGAATGATTGTTTAAAATATTCTATAAATTACAATGTACCTGTTTACTACTCAAGCATGTCAAACTAATGCACCCAAGTGTAACTCTCATAAATAAAACTGGGAGGAAGCAGCTGATACAACTGGGTCATATATATTATATATATTACAATCATCTCAATTTGCATATCTAACACACAAAAGGTCTAAGATTTAATTTCAGACCTCGGCTAACTCACATCACAGTTCAAACAAATATCTGCAACCCAAATTCCATACACATAATGAAGGCAATATCTCATCTTCAGACCTCAAGTTCTCCAACAACTAAAATAGCTTTAAATTCCATCAGCTTTATATACATGTTGTAGACATATCGAGGAATCTAGAATTCCATCAGCTTTATATACAAATAGTTCGGATTTTCTTTACTACTGGATCATATAGGCATGTCTTTTACACCTGAAATCGAGGCAACGACGAGGAGGAGCGGCACAGCCTCGGCAAGGAGGAGGAGGTGGGAAGCACGGCCTCAACAAGGAGGAGGAGGTGGGCAGCACGACCTCCAAGCGAGGAGGAGGTCGGGCGGCGCGGACCGGCAAGCAGCACCTCGGGCGGGCAGATTCTATCTTCTGAACTCCACTCTATGGATCAAGACAGAATCAGAGCAAGGTTAGTGCTATTCGTAACTCTTAAGGCTCAAGCCTCTGCTATTCATTAACACTACCCGCAAAAAAATTAAGAAATTGAAAACTCCCAATTGTAAGAAGACATGATGTTCAAATCAGAAGCTATGCTGAAAAAGGGTAATTTGGCAGTGTTTAGCTGCAAATTCAGACAACACGATCAAGCTAAACGATATCCTCTAATCAACGTGAATGTAGTATGAGAACTCGACCAAATTGGCGTATGCAGATCATAATCGTGTCAAGTAATTATTTATTAAGGCTGTAAACAGTGGAGTAACATGTTAATTCGTTCGCTGAATACCTATATTTTGGAGTATAAAGCTAGCAAAAAGAAGTGAGTTTAAGCGGAGCATCTTGTTCTGAATCTGCCAGTTACATAAACCCATCTGAGTTTGCTGAACACCAACTATTTGCAAGCAAAGGAGATACAGTTAGGTAAGCATGAGTCCTATTTTTCTTACGGATGGGAAGAAGGCCGCCGCTGCAGCAGCCACCTCGGGCGCGAGGAGGAGGAGGAGGTCGGGCGGGCAGCACCTCGGGCACGAGGAGGAGGAGGTCGGGCGGCGCAACACCTCGGGCGTGTGGAGGAGGAGGTGGGCAGCACGGCGAGCGCGGACGGCGGCGCGGACGAGGACGAGGAGGAGCTCGGGCGGCGCGGACGGCGAGCAGCACCTCGGGCGGGCAGAGGCGCGAGGAGGAGGAGCTCGGACTGCGCAGCTTCAGACCGACGAGGAGGAGGTCGGGCGGCGCGGACGGCGAGCAGCACGCGCGGCGGAGAGGAAAGGGCGGCGGCGCCGGAGATAGCTAGGGTTTCAGAATGGAGACGAATTTGGGGAAGAATGGGGAAAAAATTGGCCGCGACACACTAAGTGTCGCGGAAAGGACCTTTAGTCGCGGTTCCAGCCCCGAACCGCGACTAAAGGGTCTTTAGTCCCGGTTGGTAACACCAACCGCGCCTAAAGTCTTTTTTTTTCTTTGCTTCTTTTTCTTTTTACTGGTTTTTGTTTTTGTTTTCTTTTATTTACTTTGGTTTACTTATTTTTTGAATTGTTTTGTTTCTAGTTTATTTTTCTGTTTTGCTTTACATTCTTTCATTTTCTATTTTTTGATTTATTTTTGTTTGGTATCTAGTTTTCATAAATATTATTTTCCATTTTTTAAGTGCAAAAAATGAGGTTTTTCGTGAAGTAAGTACAGAAAATATGATTCCAAATGGCACCCAACTATTTTTCACTAAGAGTGGTGCACATATGATGGATGATCCCCAAGTATGAGTTTTTTCTTACAATTCTAACTAATTTCCCCTAGTTAATTAAGTTTATGTTGATTTATCGAAAGTAATTCAAATTTGAACTACAACTATTTGATAGTTTGGTCTGAAACTTTTGGAAAAATCATTTTAAGGTACAAAACTAGTGGTTATATCACAGAAACATTGATAGTTCTAGAAAATATCACCTCTTCCGATGATTAGTCGTAGCGACCGTTTTGATCGTTTTTAAGAAAAAATGTAATAAAGTGATAAACACCTCAAAAAATCAAATCCTTTGGCATGGGCTCCTTATATGTGTACTAGTTGCTAGGAAAAATGATAAACTTGATTTTTTGCCTACATTTGCAAAAAAAGTCTTCACAAAAAGGTCTATCATGTATGAACATCTAGAAGTTTCAAGCCAAATGACCAAGTTATGGTCATTTCGACGACATAGTTTGTGATAAAGATCTCATACTCCACACATAGGTGCATATTGGTATATTAAACAACCATGCCAAAGGGATTCTTCAAATTATTTTCATAAATATCATTTTCCTTTTTTTGAGTGCAAAAAATGAGGTTTTTTGTGAAGTGAGTACAGAAAATATGATTCCAAATGGCACCCAACTATTTTTCACTAAGAGTGGTGCACATATGATGGATGATCCCCAAGTATGAGTTTTTTCTTACAATTCTAACTAATTTCCCCTAGTTAATTGAGTTTATGTTGATTTATCGAAAATAATTCAAATTTGAACTACAACTATTTGATAGTTTGGTCTGAAACTTTTGGAAAAATCATTTTAAGGTACACAACTAGTGGTTATATCACAGAAACATTGATAGTTCTAGAAAATATCACCTCTTCCGATGATTAGTCGTAGCGACCGTTTTGATCGTTTTTAAGAAAAAATGTAATAAAGTGATAAACACCTCAAAAAATCAAATCCTTTGGCATGGGCTCCTTATATGTGTACTAGTTGCTACGAAAAATGATAAACACCTCAAAAAATAAAATCCTTGAACATCTAGAAGTTTCAAGCCAAATGACCAAGTTATGGTCATTTCAAGCCAAGCCAAATGACCGTGGCAAGACATCTCTGATGATCTGCAACCGTTTGAAACGGTCGAAGATCATCGGAGACGTCTTGCCGCTGGTTGCCCAGAGATGCCTCTGCCGAGGGGAGGGTTCACCTTCAGCCTTCACTGAGTGCTCTCTGCTACCCGTGTGCTGCCAAAATGAACTACAATGAGTAGACACTGAGTGTTGAACATGTCCGGGAGGGGGATATATATAAGGTACGTGTGCTTCTTTAGTCCCGGTTGGTAACAACAACCGAGTCATGTGGGTCACGAAGTGGTCGTCATACTGCTGATCCAACAACTCAGAATCTCTCAAAAGAAACACACCTCAGATCCAACGTCTCACAAGCACTAGAAAGAAACACACGATCCATGTGCTTCTTTAGTCTCGGTTGGTAACACCAACCGAGACTAAAGAAGCACATGGATCGTGTGTTTCTTTAAAGCACTTGTGAGCCGTTGGATGAAGAGATGTGTTTCTTTTGAGATATTCTGAGCTATTGGATGGGCACTATCATGACCAGTTCGTGAGTCACATGACCCTATATATAGCCCCCTCTTGAACATGTTCGGCAGTCATTGTCTCCTCATTCTACTTCATCGACAGAATACAAAGCATTCGGATTCCCTGCATACGTCCAACGGTGCATTTCATATGCAGGCACTCACGAGCCACCGTTGGGCTGTATGCAGGTGAAATCGTGTGTTTTGTTCCATGCATCTACAAAATACTTCAGTTCACTTGTTCTTCTGATACAAAGCATTCGGATATTACACATCAACAATAATATCCCTCTCTAGTGTTTACTTGTTCTTCCGATTGCGCCGTAACCACGGACAATCTTCTTCATTTAACTTGATACTTGGATCTGAAGGGAATATGCCCTAGAGGCACTTAATAAACATAGTTTATTGGCAATATCCCAATCGTTCATTATATGTTTTACACCATGCTATAACTGTATTAAGCGGAAACATTAATACATGTGTGGTAGGTAAACAACCAGGTCCCTCGTAGCCTCTACTATGACTAGTTTCGTTGCGCGATTGATGATCGAGGTTTTCCGATCATAGGGCATGGCGCCGGTCGGCAATGGAAGTCATATCGTTAGGAGTAACGATGTGATGGACGTACCCAGTATTTATAGGACATAGTCGTTACGCCTTAAGACCGTGAGATCAACTCTTATTGGTATTCCTGGAAGATACTTTGATCGCACCAAACGTCGTATCTTATTTAGTATGACAATAACGGTGATACTTTTGGGTATCGGAAAGGAGTAGTTGAGACGAGGGGTCAACAGCGGGATTTGTCAGTCCGCATAGCCGGATAGATACTCTAGGGCCCACTCGGTGAGATTATGTCAAATGAGTTTGCAAACATGTGACTAGGTCACCAGCTGACATAATATCATAGACGAGTAGAAGATAGCGATGTCGGTAACGAGATCATGCTAGGTATGGAGATATCTGAGAATGATGCTCGGACACGCTAAGTATCGCGATGACAAAGGGTTTAAGACTATACGTCCAGGTTTGATAGATGAAAGTCATTCGTTATATCTCAGGGATTAATTCATGGGGTCCAGGCCTACGAGTTAGTCGTTGATCATTGAGGAGTCTTGATCATACCTGATATTATATCGAACCGCTAGGGTAACACACTTAAGGGGTTTCGACAAGACAACCGGAAAGGAAAGAGATCACCGGGAACGTCCCGGGAGGGGTCCGATGGAGATCGGGCAGCGACGAAAGAGTTTTAGGAGCTAGGAAAAATTATATATATTATGTTTGATATTAATTAGTGTAATTAATATGCAAATATGATTTTATATATTTATTTTCGGATTTATTTAGGCTGATTTCCCTAAATGGGCCTTCTGGTCGAAAGAAGGCCCATGGGGGGGGAAAACCCTCAAGGGAATTTTGTGGGGGAGGCTTGGCCGGCCTAGGTGGGCCAAATGGGGCCCACCTAGGGCCGGCGCACCTAGTTTGGCCGAACCAGGCAATGGGGGATAGTCCCACATTGCCTGGCTGGCAAGGTTGGCT
The DNA here is from genome assembly GCA_026929855.1 of Poa annua. Classification (NCBI taxonomy): domain Eukaryota; kingdom Viridiplantae; phylum Streptophyta; class Magnoliopsida; order Poales; family Poaceae; genus Poa; species Poa annua. The sequence continues at coordinate 264,237,437 of CM049427.1, read as the reverse complement.
CCCCTTGGGAGCCTATATAAGAAGGGGCACCCCTGGCCTTTTAATTCACCAATTAATTCCCAATTTCTCTCTCGATCTCGTGGTTCCCTTGACGGAGCCGCGCCGAGTAGAGGAGGGGGATCTCTTCCACCATAGCCCGCTGCCGCGTTGCTGGTGTTCCGGTCCAAGTCTTCCGCTGCTCGTCCTGGACTGGAGCTTCGGAAGCCGTCGTCTCCATCGTATGTGTGCGACTCCCTGCGAGGTGCTGCGCTAGCGGTACTCGGAGGCCTACTTCCTCCACCCGACCTCGGGGTCATCTTCGTCATATTCGTCGCGCCGAGTTCTCCGCGACCTAGAGGTCGGCTACGGCGTCTTCATCGTCAACGCTTGTGCGGGAGCGTAATCCCCGCTATTCGGTCTACGAGGGTATGTATTCCGATCTCCGCCGTACTACTATATCTGCATAGTGTAGATCTTGGCTAGTTTAAGGATATCGTTGGTAGGAAATTTTTTGTTTTCTGCACACGATCCCCTTCAGTGGTATCAGAGCCGATCTATCGTAGATATAGTTGTACGATGTTAGAACCCGTGTTCTGCACGGGGGCACCGTTCCTGTTATTTGCTACCCTCTAGCGTGCACTTGTTATTACAGCGGCATCGAGTTGATGAAGCGGCCCGGACCGACTTTACGCGTACGCTTACGCGAGACTGGTTCCACTACTGGCATGCGGCTTGTACCGTATCTGTGGCTGGCGGGTGCCTGTTTCTCTCTCTTTAGTTGGCTTTGCATTTTCAATGGAGGGCCCGAAAGGGATGCTTAAACATGCAATTATTGGATCGCTGTTGTGGTCATAAGGTTCGTAGGTATGAAGCGGTTCTATTTACGAAAGCCCCGAGCCACGTAAAATATGCAAAAGATAAAGTAGAAGCGTCTAACTTTATTTTGCAGGGGCTATGTGATATGGTCAAGGTAGGTTTATTAAATTGTTTATAAACTGCGGGCGCCAAGAAGACCATGGCGCAATGGACTATATCACATTGCATTACATTTGATGTTTTGTGTGCATCTTATATTGTGTGATTGTGTGTATAGTATACATTAGTTACACGGCGGTAGTTATATAAGATGATCCCTTCAAAATACCACTAGTGTTCTCCCTCCAACGCGCACCACCAAGAAAGTTCTATGTTATGAGGCAGGCCGTGATGATCGGGTGTCAGACATATCATCGTTCGCATACAGTGGGTGTAAGCCATGTTGCACAAGCGTCAGCGTGGAGGTCTTTGGTGGCGAGCCTAGCATATTCAGAAATATGGCCTCGGAACAGGAAGACCGAAAGGTCGAGCACGAGTCACAAAATTGGTGTGGCGGACAATTGTCTACTCTTGAAGTTGTGCCGCCGGCTCTGATGATGAGGGGTGGTGCAATGGATGGGGGTCGTGTAATCGCTTAAAACGACCCGGAGGGATGTTCGTTTGAGTGGGAGTTCGGATAGTTATTTTCTAAAATACTAGAACTTAGAATATAATGACAGAGTCTGTTTTGCAAACCTTTGTAGATAGTAACCATGGTGATAGCATCTTTTCAAATTAGGCGCATTCCTGCGATTGAGAAACTTAAAAGGTTGGGTCCAAACTTCATAGTTTTATACTTTAGCTTGAGGATACTCCTTGTTTGAACCGTTAGCTCTTTGTGTTACAATACCCGCTAGGAGATAAACCCGGAGATTCCGCTAACAAAAGATAATTTTGATTATCGGATTTTGTGCGGATGATATCATCATAGTCCAGTGTATGCTATGATCTCTGCCATAAAGAACAAACGGTGGGTACGAGTTTTTAGATCGCGAACATTTGGTCGCTAAACTCGGGGTACCTATATAGTTGGGTTGGTGAAGTTTATCAGTATGTTGACTGATTGTCTTCTCAACCAAGATGGAAGAGAATACACACATTGAGGGAGCACGTGGCGGTCATACTTAATGACATATGTTCATGATTAATGAACATTGAGACGCCTCGCTCAGCTCAATCACTGGATGACAGACATCGTTGCCAAGTGCAAATCCTCTGTCATAGACTATGTCATGCAAGGGGAATCGTTCACCTTCATGGTTCTTGATTACGGTGGAAGTATCAAGAAAATGAAACAGATCGCCGGAAGTCATCGATGATGATGGTGTATATATGATATACATGTTATGAATGTTTTAGCTAAGCAAGTACTCGCAGTAGTGACTAAGTCTTGAACTAGTCATGTTTTGTGAAAAACCAGATTTACTGCTTGAGTAGCTTAAAAGGATGAGGCGACATTGCGTGTTGATAATGGCAATCAAGTTGTTGTGATGGCCATAGACACTCTCCCTCTAGATCTACCATTTGAATAAATTCTTTATGATCGGGTGTTGGTATGATCATTACGAGTGTGTCTCCTCTAGCGAGACACTTGTTCATACATGATAGTGACAAATTGGTGTCCTATATTTATGAAGTAATGATCATATGCCGATTTGAATTTAGATGGTAGAAGCTCCCACATTCATAATATTAATGCCAAAGGATACAAACTTAATAAAGACACCACATATGTGTGGCACTACCGTTTAGTCATGTCAATGTTATATGCATTAGCTCCACACTAGATGGACCTACAAGTCCTAAGATTTGATCTTTTGACACTTGCAAAATAACTGTGACACCGTTTTTGGAAAACGGGCATATAACTTATTGATAGTCATACATGGAGATGTATGTGGTTCAATGAATTAATTGACGGGTAGTGGAGACCTTTATTTCGTGAACTTCACTGAACGTTTTGAGTATAGCTTGTTGAGAATCATGCATATGGGTGTATGTGAATCAATGAAGTACTTTAACGTGTAGTGTAAGTCTTTATTTCATAGACTTCATGAATATTCCGAGTAGATATATGGATATCCACTCCGGGGAATGTTAGTCTGAATTTTTGATTCGATCAAACGAAGTTCAGAATGAAGTAGGAAATAAACTTAACAAGAAAATCAAATTCCCGCGATGCAAATCGAGGAATGAAGATTTGAGTTATAATGTTGGCACATCATTGGAAGACTTGTGAGAAGAGTTCCACAAATTACGTCGTATGGAACACCATAGTGTTATGGTGTGTTAGGGCGTCGTAATCGCACCCTATCGGATGGTGTGTGGTAAATAAATCTCTTACCGAATTATTGTAATCATTAGAGTCATATGGTAGAAACGTAAACACTCACGTTAGCAAATAGGGAAACCATTTGAATCCATGGAGACAATACCATATGAGTCATGGTGTGGCTTTTAGCCTGGATTGTCGTTTCAGCAATTTAGTGTTTCGATGTAATCGAACCTAAAATGGATTAATCTTTGTAGTATACCCTACCTAAAGAGTTAGTTGGGTACATGTCTCACGACATAGGCAAAATCTTTGCCGGGATATACCTTGCGAAAGAAATAATTTCTTGTCCGAGGGTATAAGTGAGAAAGAAAGTAGAGCAAGACGAAGTTGGTGAACTTCTTCTCCAAACATCAGAGTGGCGCAATTGAAAGTGTTTTCGGTGTCAGGCTCCACAGCTTGAAAAAGCTTATGATTCAAAATCATGATGTTCTGAGCTCATACTAAGAGCGTAGGCATACGAGTTTGTGTTCCACACAGTGTGTTACGACAATCTTGTTATAAGGGTCATATTAATGGAATATGACAGACCTACGAACTACGAAGAAGAGATGGTGGACCTAAGTCCGAGAAATGGCTATGAGTCATTTGTGATCCGAAATAAGATCCATATACGATTACCAGGTATTGACTTGGGAGATCTTCTTGATGGCATCTAGGATGTTAATAGTATATGGAGTTTTATGAGAGAGTAGATATTGAGCAGATTCGATTTGTCGTGAAACAGTTCCGACAGACCACGTGAGACTTTGTCTCAAGTGGCGAAGCCTAAATCTATTCTGGGTCGTTTAGCAATCACTATAATTTCGAATGAGAAATTGATAGATGGATAAGGAAACCATGTTTCTTGATAGTGTCATTAAGAAAGAGTTGGTGATCCTGAGGATGCTAAACATGTATGCAAACTTCGGTGGTCCATTCATGGGCTGAAGCAAGCATATCGGAGCTGGAATCTTCACTTTGATAATGTGATCAAAGGATTTTGGAGTTGTCCAAAATAGTTGAAGAAACCTACATTTGCAAAGAAGTGAGTGGGAGCAAAGTAGCTTTCCTTGATCTTATATGCGGAAGGCATATTTGAGTGGGAGTTAAGTAGCTTTTCCTTGATCTTATATGCGGAAGGCATATTTGAGTGGGAGCTAGGTGTCATTTGTGATTTTGTATGTAACGACATATTGAATGACACAGATCCTCTAGTAGAGTGTAAAGGATTATTTAAGTGATTAAATTTTCGGTGAAATGAAGTTAGGAGTATTAGGCATCCGCTTTATAATTGTATAGATCAGAAGGGGCTTAATAACATTAAGTCGGAGTATTTCCTAAGTCAGGATTCTGAAGTGTTTCAGAAAAGGACAAGCGAAGAAAGAGGTTCTTGCTTGTATGACTAGGTAAAAGATTAAGTTAATCTTGGCTTTTTCAGTGATAGAAAATGATGTTCGACATTCTCTATGTATCACACATAGAGTCTATCAGGCTGAAAGCTCGACTTGGTGTGACCCGAGTTCTTGGTTCAAGAACAGGTTCTAGAGTGATCCTTGTGTGGATCAGTGAACAAACGTTAAGTTTATTCTTCAGTGTCTATGAGAACTGAAGATAGGTTTTCTAGTAACGGGTAAGAGTGGAATGGAAACTTGCCGTAAAGCGGTTACGATGATGCAAGTTATTACACTGACCCATACGACTAGAAATCTCATATAGGAGATGTCCTTTATTTTGAAAAAAGACATGGTTAGTTTGCGAAGTCGCATATGAATGCACGGTCGTATAATCTACATAGGTATAGAAATATATCGCGACTTTAGAAGTAGCAAGTGTGATTGGACTGAGCAGTTTTCCGAGCGTAGGTGGTCCCTTAATAGATCCTTCAGACTTTTAAGGCGCATGCTACGCGAATGCTCGAGTCTCACTCCATCCACTGGGATATATTTCACCGTCATCGTAAGATACGGGTTGATGTCAAACTAGGTGACATAGAAGTGTTGCAAAGCACATATAGGTCTCAATGTGTGAGGTCTATTGACTGTATTCCTCTTCCACGAGGCGAGCAGGCACCAAGATGCTATGGGTGTTGAGCTTTTACCAGGTTGTAAACTAGATTAAGTGTTACTCTAGTGCAAGTGGGAGACTGAAGGGAATATGCCCTAGAGGCACTTAATAAACATAGTTTATTGGCAATATCCCAATCGTTCATTATATGTTTTACACCATGCTATAACCGTATTAAGCGGAAACATTAATACAAGTGTGGTAGGTAAACAACCAGGTCCCTAGTAGCCTCTACTATGACTAGTTTCGCTGCACGATTGATGATCGAGGTTTTCCGATCATAGGGCATGGCGCCGGTCGGCAATGGAAGTCATATCGTTAGGAGTAACGATGTGATGGACGTACCCAGTATTTATAGGACATAGTCGTTACGCCTTAAGACCGTGAGATCAACTCTTATTGGTATTCCTGGAAGATACTTTGATCGCACCAAACGTCGTATCTTATTTAGTATGACAATAACGGTGATACTTTTGGGTATCGGAAAGGAGTAGTTGAGACGAGGGGTCAACAGCGGGATTTGTCAGTCCGCATAGCCGGATAGATACTCTAGGGCCCACTCGGTGAGATTATGTCAAATGAGTTTGCAAACATGTGACTAGGTCACCAGCTGACATAATATCATAGACGAGTAGAAGATAGCGATGTCGGTAACGAGATCATGCTAGGTATGGAGATATCTGAGAATGATGCTCGGACACGCTAAGTATCGCCATGACAAAGGGTTTAAGACTATACGTCCAGGTTTGATAGATGAAAGTCATTCGTTATATCTCAGGGGTTAATTCATGGGGTCCAGGCCTACGAGTTAGTCGTTGATCATTGAGGAGTCTTGATCATACCTGATATTATATCGAACCGCTAGGGTAACACACTTAAGGGGTTTCGACAAGACAACCGGAAAGGAAAGAGATCACCGGGAACGTCCCGGGAGGGGTTCGATGGAGATCGGGCAGCGACGAAAGAGTTTTCGGAGCTAGGAAAAATTATATATATTATGTTTGATATTAATTAGTGTAATTAATATGCAAATATGATTTTATATATTTATTTTCGGATTTATTTAGGCTGATTTCCCTAAATGGGCCTTCTGGTCGAAAGAAGGCCCATGGGGGGGAAAACCCTCAAGGGAATTTTGTGGGGGAGGCTTGGCCGGCCTAGGTGGGCCAAATGGGGCCCACCTAGTGCCGGCGCACCTGGTTTGGCCGAACCAGGCAATGGGGGATAGTCCCACATTGCCTGGCTGGCAAGGTTGGCTCCCCTTGGGAGCCTATATAAGAAGGGGCACCCCTGGCCTTTTAATTCACCAATTAATTCCCAATTTCTCTCTCGATCTCGTGGTTCCCTTGACGGAGCCGCGCCGAGTAGAGGAGGGGGATCTCTTCCACCATAGCCCGCTGCCGCGCTGCTGGTGTTCCGGTCCAAGTCTTCCGCTGCTCGTCCTGGACTGGAGCTTCGGAAGCCGTCGTCTCCATCGTATGTGTGCGACTCCCTGCGAGGTGCTGCGCTAGCGGTACTCGGAGGCCTACTTCCTCCACCCGACCTCGGGGTCATCTTCGTCATCTTCGTCGCGCCGAGTACTCCGCGACCTAGAGGTCGGCTACGGCGTCTTCATCGTCAACGCTTGTGCGGGAGCGTAATCCCCGATATTCGGTCTACGAGGGTATGTATTCCGATCTCCGCCGTACTACTATATCTGCATAGTGTAGATCTTGGCTAGTTTAAGGATATCGTTGGTAGGAAAATTTTTGTTTTCTGCACACGATCCCCTTTAGGATCAGTGTTGACTTTAAAGGGCGGAATGTCATGAAACTTATCGTAATCTTCTGACATGTCTGTCTTGTCCTCCACTCCCACAATGACTCTTTTCCCTGAAAGAACTATGTGGCGCTTTGGCTCATCGTATGATGTACTCGCTTGCTTATCTTTTCTTTTTTTCGGTAGGGTAGACATGTCTTTCACATAGAAAACCTGAGCAACTTCACTGGCTAGGACGAATGGTTCATTCTCGTACGAAAGATTGTTGAGATCCACTGTAGTCATTCCGTATCGTGGGTCTACCTCTACCCCGCCTCGTAGGTTGAACCATTTGCACTTGAACAAAGGGACCTTAAAAGTAGGTCCATAGTCAAGTTCCCATATCTCCTCTATGTAACCATAATATGTGTCCTTTGTCCCGTTGCAGTTTGTTGCATCAAAGCGTACTCCACTGTTTTGGTTGGTGCTCTTTTTATCTTGTTTGGCTGTGTAAAATATATTTCCATTTATCTCGTACCCTTGAAAAGTCAATATAGTTGAAGCTGGTGATGTGGCCAACAAGTATAGCTGTTCTTCAACATTGGTGTCATTAATGAGACGTCTTTTTAACCAACTGCTGAAAGTCTTCATGTGTTCTCCATCAATACAATCTTCAGATTTCTCCGGGTACTTGGAGCGTAAAACATTCTTGTGTTCCTCGACATACGGACCCACCAAACTGGAATTATGTAGAACGGTGTCGTGTGCTTGAGTGAAAGAATCCCCGTCTTGACATATTGTTGCTTTCTTTCCAAGGGTGCCTTTTCCATGCAGTCTCCCCTCATGACGTGATTCAGGAACACCGATCGGCTTCAGATCAGGAATAAAATCTACACAAAACTCAATGACCTCCTCTGTTCCATAACCCTTGACGATGCTTCCTTCTGGCCTAGCCCGGTTATGCACATATTTTTTTAAGACTCCCATGAACCTCTCAAAGGGGAACATGTTGTGTAAAAATACAGGACCGAGAACAGAAATCTCTTCGACTAGGTGGACTACAAGGTGCGTCATAATATTGAAGAAGGTTGGTGGGAACACCAACTCGAAGCTGACAAGACATTGGACCACATCCTTCTCTAAATTTTTTAGAGTTAGTGGATTGATGACCTTCTGAGAAATTGCATTGAGAAATGCACATAGCTTCACAATGGGTTCTCGAACATTTTCCGGTAGAAGCCCTCTCAATGCAACCGGAAGTAATTGTGTCATAATCACGTGACAGTCATGAGACTTTAGATTCTGAAATTTTTGCTCTGCCATGTTTATTATTCCTTTTATATTTGATGAGAAGCCAGATGAAACCTTCATACTGCGAAGGCACTCAAAAAATATGTTCTTCTCTTCTTTAGTAAGAGCGTAGCTTGCAGGACCTGGCTGATTCTCTGAATGAGTATCGTCTCGATGCATCTCTTCGCTCATACGTTGATGGGTCTGCCTTCCTTTCGGTGTACCTTTTTTTGACTTCCCATCTTTTGACTTCCCATACACGCCTAAGAAGTTTAGCAAATTGCAACAAATGTTCTTTGTCACGTGCATCACGTCGATTGCAGAGTGAATCTCTAGCATTATCCAATATGGCAGCTCCCAAAATATAGATTTCTTCTTCCACATGGGTACGTGGTTGTTTGCGTCATTCGGAACAGTGAGACCGCCAGGACCCTTTCCAAAGATTACATTTAAATCCTTGACCATATCATGTATAGCAGAACTAGAAGGGCGGGTAGGCATCGGCCGATGATCTGCCTCACATTTGTAATGCTTGCCTTTCTTCCTTAACGAATGCTTGGGTACAAGAAACCGACGATGACCTAGGTACACATTCTTGTTACCTAAATGTATACTATCAGTCTCAGCTAAACAGTGCGTGCATGCATTGTATCCCTTGTTTGACTGTCCTGAAATGTTGCCTAGAGCAGGCCAATCATTGATGGTTACAAAAAGCAAAGCTCGTAGATCAAATTCCTCCAGTTTGTGCTCATCCCACACACGTACACCTTCCTCACACCACAACTGCAAAAGTTCTTCAACTAATGGCCTGAGGTACACATCAATGTCGTTGCCAGGTTGCTTCGGGCCTTCAATGAGCACGGGCATCATAATGTACTTCCGCTTCATGCACAGCCAAGGAGGAAGGTTATAGATACATAGAGTCACGGGCCAAGTGCTGTGACTGGAGCTCTGCTCTCCAAAAGGATTAAAGCCATCTGTACTTAGGCCAAATCTTAAGTTCCTTGCGTCATCTGAAAATGTCGGGAACTCTCTGTCAATTTTTCTCCACTGGGACCCATCCGCGGGGTGTCTCAACATCAAGTCTTTTTTACGATCTTCTTTGTGCCAACGCAACAACTTGGCATGCTCTCTATTGCTGAACAAACGTTTCAACCGTGGTATTATAGGAGCATACCACATCACCTTTGCAGGAATCCTCTTCCTGGGGCGCGGCTCGCCCTCAACATCACCAGGGTCATCTCGCCCGATCTTATACCGCAAAGCACCGCATACAGGACATGCATTCAATTTTTCGTGCTCACCGCGGTAGAGGATGCAATCATTAATGCAAGCGTGTATCTTATGCACCTCTAATCCTAGAGGGCATACCACCTTCTTTGCTTCATACGTACTAGACGGCAATTCGTTATCCTTTGGAAGCATCTTCTTAACTATTTTTAACAAATTTTCAAATCCCTTGTCAGAAGTACCATTCTCTGCCTTCCATTGCAACAATTCAAGTGTGGTACCTAGCTTTTTCTGGTCATTTTGACAAGTTGGGTACAACAATTTGGCGTGATCAGCTAACATACGCTCCAACTTCAACCTTTCGTTTTCACTTCCACAGTCCATTTGTGCATCACGAATGGCTCGACGAAGATCATCGTCGGGCTCATCAATAATGGGATCTTCTTCAGTTTCGTCTTCTCCCATTGTAGTATCACTGAACCAAGGATACTTGTCATTATCCTCCTCTTCTTCATTTCTTCCATGATAACCCCTGTTTCTCCGTGCTTGGTCCAACAATAATAACCAGGCATAAAACCATTATGCAAGAGGTGTGAGTGAATGACTTTTGAGGTAGAGTGATCACTCATATTCTTGCAGGCACTACATGGACAACGAATAAAACCGTTCTTCGGGTTGTTTGCCTCAGCCATATGGAGAAAATTATGCATGCCATCAATGAACTCAGGACAACATCGGTCACCGTACATCCATTGTCGGTTCATCTGTATTACATAAAAGTATATCAAACCCCATTATTACACTACTGTCATAAATAATATGTAAGAGCAAATTAATTAATACAATATCATCCATTAAAATAAGAGTAGAGTATTGACAAGCGGTAATACATAGTTCTCATAAAACATACATTAACTGAAACAAATATAAAAATTATCTAAAGAATTTAAATCCAACAACAAATGCGATCAAAATTGCAACTAAGGTAAATACTGAACCCACAACATAATGATACCAAGCCTCCCTATTAATGGCATATTTTCTAATCCTTTTTATCTTCAAGCGCATTGCATCCATCTTGATCTCGTTACCATCGACCACGTCGGCAAGTTTGAGCTCTAATTTCATCTTATCTTCTAAGCATTGAAGATAAAGAGCTTCACTTCTTTTCAATTTTGCTTTCAAATCATTGTTTTCTTTATCCAAAAACTCGACAATATGGTCAGGTTCAATTTCTGGTTCAACTACCTCCTAGATAAAAATAATTCTATGTCAAGTTGGTCGCCATAATTGCCAGAAACATAGAATGAAATAAATAGTTTTGAAAATATACCACATCCGAATCATAGACCGGACGAGGACCGACGGGGACGGATATCAGAACCATGACACTATACATATAATACAAGTTAGAAAATTATACAAGTAGTAACTATGCATCTAAATCATAAAAGCTATGTTTTTAAAATAAAATAAAATATAGAGGCTCACGGAGGTGGTGACGGGACGGCGCGGGCGATCGACGTCGATAAGGCTCCTCACCACACTAAACACATAAATCATTATTTTAGTTTGAGAACAAATTGCACATATACACAAATGAGATCATAACTTAGGCATTACAGCGAACACCTTGCTTGCACAAAAAAATTGAAATGATCAAAATGAGCTAAATAAGCAATGCCGGAAAGAGGATGAAGAGGCTAACCGTGGGGTGGCTTCAATCTTGCCAAATGGTGTAAAATATTATGGATTATCTAGTCTTGGGGAGAGGAAAAGGAGAAGAAATGGAGAGGAAATGATTTTGAGCTCGGGCTCGGTGGGAAAAATGGAGTGAGCAGGGGTGGAAGAAGCTGATAAAGTGAGGACCTTTAGTCCCGGTTTGTGTTACGAACCGGGACTAAAGGTCTCTGGCGCTGGGGCCCGAACCTTTACGAACCGGGACTAAAGGTCCCTCACAAATCCGGCGGTGTGGCTCTCACCCCTTTAGTCTGGGTTCAAAAAATGAACCGAGACTAAAGGGGTGAACCAAAGGCTCGTTTTCTACTAGTGTTTTGTCCACTTTGATGAAGTTATGTTTGTCCGAGTTCCACGAGCACTCAGAACAATCATCATCGTTGTCGTCATCATCATCATCGTCATCATCATCACAATCACCATTACCATCACCATCATTGTTTTCTTCTTCCTCATCCTCCTCTTCGTTTTCCTCGTCTTCTTCCTCGTCGTGTTCTTCAACATCAGAGGTTGTGTCACCCTGATGATCGCTCCCATCTTGAACCATTTCCTTTGTGATCCTTTTTTCGAACAGGCTGAGCTGTGTCTTGCTGCTTACCACCTCCCACTGTTTTTTCTTTTGTCGGTGTTGTGCCACCCACTTGTTCCACATCGTAAGGGAGTGCGAGATGAGGTCGGCTTCATGTGTTAAAGTCCAACCTAGTCTTCCTTCGGTTGATTCTGTGAGTCGATCCCCATAGTTTGAGCTGACATTTGTTGAACGCTGCATAGCAGATACCTCTCTCATAGTTCCCTAGGAGGGAGCTAGAGGGCAGGGAGTGCCACTCCTCATACTTTATTTTCTCTGGGAGTTGAACCATATCATATGTCCTCTGGGAGAGATGCAAGATCAAGAGGACCTCCCTGTGGCAGGGAAAATATCAAAATAGAGTGAGCCACGCCAGTACTGGCTCGGCAACTTGGGAATACCATGTCTGCTCACCATCTCATATAGGTGCTCGGGGACCCAACGCGCTGGCATAAACTCCCGTGTGTCCCATTGGCCGGTCTGCGACGACAATACCATGAAAGATACAACCTTTGCCGTTGGCTCTTTTTGTATCTGCAGGCGGAGATTATTTCCGTGGAAGAGCAACACCTGGTGATGCAGCGACACCGCCGGGTCGAATGCGAGGTACATGTTGGCATCATGCCAGCCCATCGGCGGCGGCGGCAAGCGAGCGCACCGCTCGGTGGCTGGGTTGCACACGTACACATTACTGCTCTGGCGCCAGTACGGGCTGTCCAGAAGGAGGAGGAGGCCGTTGCAGTGGTCTTCTATGTGAGCCCAGTGGTGCCGAAAGAGAGGACGTCGGAACCTGGATCGGCGGCGCGAGGCCGGCTGGGCTAGGAAGTAGGACTCGTCCTCGCACCCGAAGTTGTTGGTGAACACTCCGGGAAACTCGCGTGGCGGGAACAAGTAGGGAAGCAGGAGCCCGTGGGCGTCGACCATGGCGCGCCATGCGTGGCAGACGCGGCGCGAGTCGGCGAGGACGGAGCATGGGAGGCGGCCGAGGATGGCGAGGAGCAGGTCGTAGGGGAAGCACATGCCGTCGTTGGCGTCCATCGGCCGGCGGTGGGTGATGATGTCGATCTGCTGGTTGGTTCCCTGGAGGCGGCCTAGATCGATCGATGATCCAGACAGAATAGCTAGGGTAGACGAAACTTGACTTGGGAGAAACTCGTCGCGTGAGGGTTTAGTAGTAGTATAGGAGATGCCGAGGAGGGCTGCTTGGTGTACACACACACACACCCTCCCCACAAACTCAAACTTGTTTTTCTTTCTCTAGTTAGTTAATTAATAAAACAGAAGTAATATGTTGGCCCGCCCAAGCCCAAGCCCATATCCACAGCCCTGTATACGGCCCACGTATTCGTACAACGTATTCTGATCACAGCTATACCCAACTCCCCGGCCGTTGCTCACGATCTCAGCCATCTCTTCCGCAGCCGCCCCCGCCGCCCCACTTCCTTCCCCGTCGAGGCAAAGTTCTTCCGCCGCCGCCGGAGGTCAACGCCCGAGCCTATCCAGCGTCGCCGAAGGTCGACGCCCCAGCCGATCTGCCGCCGTCGTAAGTTCTCCTCTCCCGCTAGAGTTCGTCCGAAATCGGCATAGTATACGGCATAGAAAGGGGACTGGGCATAGGAGGCGCGATTCCGTCCGCCCGCATCCAAGTGCAGTTTTGAACACAATTTATCGTCATTAAGTTTGGTATAGGAGATGCCGAGATTGATCTAGCTAAGTTTGGTATATTTCAATTAGGGACTGTGCTATTAAGGGCACGTGCCCCAGATTTGCTTTCCGTTGGCACGGAAAATAATATGGCAAGCGAAACTTGCATGCAGGGCGGACACGTAGATTTTTTTTGGATATTGGAGCTTTAAAATGTTTTATTTCTCAAACCGTAAATCAAATTTCAAATCCGCTTTCATGGTTGACTTTGTCACGACAAGATCTTCGAAACTAAATCCCATCTTGATATGTTTTGACAATATTTTTTTCTGAACCAGGTTACCAGATTATAGTCACTTAGTCACCAGGTATTATCACGTTGGTTACCAGATTAAAATCAAATGGTTGGCTGGTTATTTGAACTTTTTATACCGATTAAAATCAAATGGTTGCCTGGTTATTTGAAAAAATTTACTCACATAATCCTATCATGATGGTATTCCGTATTTTACGTGTTTTGAATGGATCATATACTCCCTATTTGACGTCTAAATCATGGATACGACAAAAGAACATATAAATTTTACCGTGTAACGAGGTATTATTTGGATGGTGAGTGTTAACTAGTAATATGGCGACTACATTAATATAACCTGGTAACTAACAGTGAAAAAAAAGTTCATCAAAACATATTAAGATGGGATCTTGTTTTGAAGTTCTCATCGATCCGAACTCAACGGTGAAAACAGATCGTCAATCGGATTAACGGTTGAAGAGATATTTTATTTTGAATTTTCGGTTAGGGAAAAGATTCCTTTTATGCATGTATGACGTTGGTCTCACTCCCCCTATAGGGGAGATTCCTAACATGCACCCGCCGGACAAAAAAGTTTCACCGGGCACGTTCTCTAGATAGATTAGCCGTTCAATTAGTTCCTTCTGTATATATAAGGATCATCGTAATCACCAAAGTCGATCTCCTATATAACACGAATTGGCGTGGTTTTCGTAAAGTAATCAACCCGGCCGGCTTGGCGTCTGTAAGGGCATGTACAATGGTAGAGAAGGCACGCTTTCCCTTAGCCATCCACGTCATTTAGGGAAGACAAAATTAGAAGTTATACAATGCATCATCTCTTATTGCCATCCCTAGCAATTAATGAGAATTAATTATATTTTGGTAGGAAATTAAAGTTTTAAGGGAAAACAAGTGGTACAATGGTGAAATTAGTCTTCCCTTATTTCATAAGAGACCATCCCTTAACTAATGGGAGGGAACCTTCTCTTTCTTCATTCTCTTTCCGCCACCTAAAAAATTAGCCTACGTGTCAACGCTAAGAGAAGGCTGATGTCACCCATTGTACATGCCCTAACGAGCTTGTTTCTGGCACCAATCTTCATCATGGATTGCCTTCCCCGTGCCTACTGGGGAGGTTATTCCCCGTCTTAGTTTTTCTCTATCATTCTAGTCCAAGATTCACTTGTTCAGTTGTTCTATCGAAAAGAAACTGCAGAACTAATGGCGTGCCGAGCTGCAGCTAATGTCGTAAAGAACCAGAACGTACTGAAGCTGATTCGGTGAGCAATTTGCTGGGGTCTGGGCTGGATAGATCGGTGAATGGTCCCTAAACAGAGATTGATAGCTTTGCTGTTAGAAGATGTCCGACTGAAATTGATGCCATGCATATTGATATGCTACATGAGGTATTCTCGCTTTGCAACGGAAGGAGCAGCTGCGCACTGGTGATTTCTTATGGTCCTAGTGGACTGAACGGAGATCATGGCGAGGTCCATGAGACGATTGAGCGTTTCCAGTATGCGGTGCACCAACCACATGCACATGGGAAGCACCGCTCGTTCAATCACCAGTCGAAGTGTGGTGGATGCTTGCTAAAGAAAATAAAGATGTGGTGAATGGGGTGCAATATGCCGGACTAAACACTCGAACATTCAGTTTGCTGCTGCTGCTGGTGAAGATTCAGAGTATTAACACCATAATATTAGAAGAATCGTCACACAGAGTAATAATTAGATTAAAGCCTCTTCAAAAGAAAATTACTCGTCAGGTCAAATGCTCTAGTTAACATATGTATGCAAGGAAGCATGAAAAGAAAAGCCTCTTACAGTGCATTACATCGTTACGCGGTACAATATTACAATCTGAGATTAATTTGAAAATACATTGGTACAAAACAAGAACATAATATCCATCCACTAATCCACCCAGTGGGCAGCCGGAACCAACAATAAACATCACTTAACAAGCAATAGTTCAGCTATGTATGACATCTGATGCATATTTAACAATTGATATACAGCATCGAGGCATGCAATGTTTTGACAAGAGGAGATCTCTCAATAGCAAATACAGACTCATATGAGCAGGCAAGAAAAGATTTGTCCACGTATACTTATACAAACAGAAATGAGAAACAAAAACTTCAGAGATAATTCAGCACATCAACCTTGGAGAAGCTGGCTTCATCACGGCGCATTCAGTATTTTGCATCATCCCCATCCTCGGAAGATTTCCATTCCTTTCATATGCTTTAGCATCAGTGCATACTAACCATACAACTGCTCCATTTCATCCTCACTCTGCATTACAAGTTTACAACAGCAAGAACCATTTGATGTGTCAATGTTGTTTCTTGTATCTATTGAGAGTTGGAATTAGAGGCCAGCTCCAAAAAAAACTACACTATTATGTAGCTGAACTTGAGCGAAGTATGTTCTTTTTGGGCGGCAAAGAGTGTTTGGCATGTGCGGAACTGAAGCTCACATACCATATATCCATTTCATAAATTGGTGACAAAACACAACAATACAACCTTTTTTGTAACATCACAAGTATATCATGATAAAACTTACTGAAACAGAACATAACAGAACAGAACAGGGGATACCTACCAACTCTAATGTATCAAGATAAAAGATATGAATTTATCCACAACCGTGTATAAATAGAAAGTAGATTGCTAGATTCGGTTTGCAGGAGCATAAATTTCCTCACTGCTCAACAGATAGTAGTGTGATTCCAAAATTGCTTAGTGCTGTGCTATATGTTTTGATGACCAAATTTCCTGTAATGTTTTTTGGGTTTACATGTGGGGTGAAAGTTGCCAAAGATGCTGCCTAATACTGAGGTACTATTATCTACACAAAAGGGTCATCTTATTACAGATAAACTGGTCCATGTCTCTCCCAGATGTCAAATTACATTCTTACACCAAAGATTTCTAAGCGGTGGTGGGGTTCTGCATTTTATCGAGCATTGTCCAAGGGGCGCGGTTCGGCCGAAATGGTGCACTGATCTATTCTAAGCTGATCCACACCAAGACCACAATATACAAGAGGAGGATGGATTCGGCTCACCAGATGCAGACGCCGTAAGCTCCAGTGCCATCTAATCCTCCTCGTCGTCGTCTTCCTCCTCATCGTCGTCCTCCTCCTCATCTGAGTCCTCGTCCTCGTCCGAGTCTTGCTCTCCGTCCTCCCCATCCTCGTCCGACTCTTCCTCTTCGTCCTCCGAATCTTCGTCGCCCGATTCGTCGCTATCATCCGAGTCTTCGTCGTCGTCCTCCTCCTCCTCCTCGGCAGCTTCTTCGGCCGCCGTACGGCTCGTCTGGGTGGCGGCCCTGCCGGCCTCGGAGGTACGCGGTGCCTCCCCTCCCACAATCTCGATCTCAGAGACCGCCTCAACGGCCACGTCCTCCGTGTCCAACACCGGCGGCGGCAGCGACGGCGACGACGAGGTCGACATTGTGCGGAGTGAGTTGAGATTTGGATTCAAAATTTGGGAGGAGAGATCAGATGGAGGGGACAGAGTAGGTAGCGCGAGCTGGGAGCTGGGAAGTCAGTCGGCAGTATATCGCTGTCTTTTCTTATTTTCCAGCGCGGGGAGGGGGACACATCTAGTGGGCTTCTTCGGGAACATGAAATGCCCTGGGCTTAAAATACTTCGGGAACAGCTCAGTTTCACATCAAAGAGAAAGGTGGCCCGTTATAGGGAAAAAATTATGTTTTTTTTCTTCTCTCGGTTCCAATCTTTTCAATACAAAGAATGCTCATGAGGCCTAAAGTGTACATTATTCAACATAAAACCTCTTATCTCCACATAAGTACATTCTTCAACATGATTTGAATGGAGCGTCACGTACCGTGAGCTCCCAGGCGAGGTGATTAGGTTTCCCTCACCCTCTTGTCAGCATCACTGCTGATTAGAATGGAGTGTGTTATTAAAGAGAACCAAAAAGGACAAACTAACTTGTGGTTACATGATTAACAGGGTGGTTGTATACTCAGCCCACCAGAATTCAAACCCCAGGTTTAACGTATGTGTGTTGCATTTATGCGGAATATTTTTTCAGTGGGAGGCAACGTTCCCGTCGACAGCGAGTCGCCCGTGGTGACTTCGTTAATCTCAAGACTCAATCTGTCGACTAAGTATTTCGGAGGTGCTCATATGGGTAGAGTGTGCGTATGTGCGTTCATAAGGTGAATGTGCGCGTGTATATGTGAGTGTCTGCGTTATACTGTGTTTCTCAAAGAAGAAAAAAGGAGAACCAAAAAGGCACAGAACACACATAGAGAAGAAAAAAACGCACACTTCAGGGGCAAAGTTGCCAACACCCTAGCATGAACACAGACTGAATAGTCTTGCATTCATCTGGCATAGAATTCAGGGGCGGAGGCAGGATTGCTTGATTTTGGCTGTTAATGGGCCGGTTAGACTAAACTTTCTAAAATCTACATTGTACATATTTTTTTAGCAGCAAATTCTTTGTGTTAGGGGGGGCAGGCCCTTGCTGGTCCCCTGTCTCCGCCACTATTAGAATTTGCAGAGCATAAATGAGTCCCTTGTGTGTGATAGTTGAATCATATGTCCATGAGGTTGCGATAAGTGTAGGTAAGCCTGATATGCGGGTCAAGGATGTCCATATTTCTTTGTACCACGTACGACTTATTGGGCCATGTCCTACAAAAATAAAAAATAAATTTGGTCCAAAAAAGGCAATCAGCTCTCTACACATACAAAACGAAAGTCAATCAGGCCATGAGATGTCCTCCCCGACTCCGAGAGGAGCTGCCACACACGCCTTCGCCAGGACGTCGAGCTCCTATGCTACTCCATGCGGCGGTGGACGACGTCGGGGGTGTCGCGATGGGCGGTGTTGGGGGGTGATAAGGTCGAGGAAGGCCTCTTCGACGGTCGCGTCGTCCTCTATGACGTTTGTAGGCATCGGGAGAAGGGAACATGGCGGCGTCGGACTAGGAAGAGAGGATCTCGGGAAGGGAGAGAGGAGAGGAACAAAGAAGGTGGGGTCAGAGTCTGGGCGTACATCGGGCAAAAGTCATGAGGGTGGCACGACCCGTCAAAAGTAGGCCAGAGGGATACACGCGAAGCAACAAGGATGTCAATGAGCAACGAGTTTTAGAACGGAATTCAAACAAAGGGATATTTTAAAATACATGACTCCGCTACCAGAAAGATGCTATTTCTTAAACACATAATTAATCCCCATGTGATCATGCGTCACTAGCCAACTTTTCAGGATCAAATTGCCCTCTAACTCGTCTCTTTCTCACTTTGCTGAAGCTAACTCTCCTGTTGGAACGGACGAAGAAATCAGAGCCTTGATGTCTATATAAATATAAAACATGCCAAATGGTAAGGCTAGATCGATCATTACAAACTGCACAGGTGAACTCGATCGAAGCAACCGGCAAGTTCAATGGAGATTAGTAATTTGGTTAAGGTTGTAGCCGCGACCGCACCGAGGGCACTGAAAAATAGAAGGGAAGTTCGATGAGATGTGGGATACAGTAGTGTACTCTCTGTTATACAGCTACCAGATCATGGAGTATATATGAACCTTCGCTGCCGTGCCGCGATGACGGAGCCACTCCTGCAGGCATGATCTGCCGTACATATGTCCACAGGGAATACAGCTGCGTGAATACAAAGTACACTTGCATAATTAGCATCTCATTATCTCATCATTGGCACTGATCACTGAATATATATACTTATAACAACTCATCAATTAGATTTCTACTGTTTTATGCGGGGTAGCATAGTAGTACCAGTAAACTTACGATTCCAAAATCGAAGAATTAATTAACAGGGAAATACTTTACAAACAGCATGGACAATAAGCAATGTGGGTATAGATCAACATGGTCACTCACCAGAGACGGTGCGCCCCGTCGGGTGTCCATGGCTCCATGCAGATGCAGCAAGTGCCCGGTGGTGGCGGCGGCCGCCCCTTCCACTTCTGCTCCTGCTCCTGCAGTCGTCGTGTCCATTCTTGCTCCTGCTCTAGCATCCGTCGCTTCCGTTGCTGCTCCTGCTCTAGCAGTCGTTGCTTCTGTTCCTGCTCTTGCTCTAGCAGCCGTCGCTTCCGCTTCCGCTTCTGCTGCAGCACCTGCAGCCGTCGCCTCCATTCCTGCTCCTGCTCTAGTAGTCGTCGCTTCCGCTTCTTCTCCTGGTCCCGGAGTCGCTTCCGCTTCTGCTCCTGCTCCCGCAGTCGTCGCATCCGTTCGTGCTCCTGCTCCAGCAGTCGTAGCTTCCGCCTCACATTCACCGTGGCTTCCTCCTCGGAGTCCACGGGGTCTTCGTCGTCTTCCTCCTCCTCCTCCTCCTCATCCACTGGGTCTTCGTCCTCTTCTTCTTCCTTCTCCTCCTCCTCTTCGGATACTACGTCGTCTTCCTCCTCCTGCTCTTCATCATCATCTTCTTCTTCTACTTCTTGCTCCTCGTCTACCTCATCTTAGACAGCATCGTCCGTCTGGTCATCTTCTGAGATCTCCTCGTGAGAACTCAAGGAGGAAAGATCGCCGCTACTGTGATCAGTCTCATTGGTGGAGATCACGGCATCAGAGTCATCGTCGTCCATCTCCAGGCGCCGGCGGTTGGGCGGAGGGATCAAATTTCGGAGAGAAGTGGAATCTAGGTAGGGGAACCGTCGCGAACGCGCTCCTTCTAACTTCCAAGCGCGTGCTAGAAAAACTTGCACGAGCCACGTTTTAATTTTAATGCATCTATTTGATTTTTTTCGATTGCCGCAGATGATATGTGTTTTTAAATATATAGGATGTTTCACATATTATTTAAATGCATGTTAAAATAGGTGAATATATACATTAAAACATATTTAAGTACATTTGTATACATGTGAATATAGACAAATACTATAATATCTTATATTTAAAAACGGAGGAGGGAGTACACGTTAGGCAAGCAAAGGTTAGCTTCGAGATCCAAGGTCACGGACAGAAAACGGTGGTCCTCTTTTGATCACATAATCACATGCGATGCTACCTGTTATGGGATGATAGCACGACGAAAACGAGACCGACGCATATATGCGATCTTTGACGTACGCGTTCGACTGGTGGGTGGAATGTTCAACATCGGTCCGTATAGGTTTTACATGCACCTCAAGTTGCGAGGAGGCTCCCTCCACCGCCTTGTCTTCCTCCCTTTCTAACCCTTAGTTCGTGGTACCTCTCTTGCGTGTTCCAATATAAGCTTGCTCGTTGTATATATGCAGTCATACAAGTAGATTCTAACTTGTACCCATCATGTAGTGTTACAAATACTTTTGTTAATTGGATCACAAGTACAACATTATCATTGAGGTGGAAGCATTTACCGTAATATGATCGCTTTATTTATGAAAAAATTATATGGGTTTTAATGGTAAGTTGTATCTTCCTTTGCGTGCCATTTACAAATGTACTAGCGTATAGAAAACACAAACTTATTTACGGAGGTGTGTAGACGATCGGAGGGAGCGGCGAGGCATAATTTATTCCCAGATGGGTGTCAGCATAGTTTTTGGATCGACCCTCCTCTTTCATAGGCATGTCGTCATTTTTTATATTATCTTGTTTTATGTCTTTGTCAGTTTATTATTTTACTTTTGGTGTTTGTGGCTGCATGCATCCTAAGTATGCGAGTATAGGTGTAAACTCTCTCGAATTGTATCCATGTCATGTTAACTTTTGAGTTTAACATATAAGATCCCTTTATTGAAAATATGTAAACAGTATGCACACTTTATTAAAATTTGACTTGCTAGACAATTGTGATCATGAAAAATATACAAGTTGTTAAGTTATAGTCTACAAGTCTCTGTAAAGATGACTATCGAATCATACACTAGAAACTATTTTTGCAATATCTGTAAAATTCTATTCTTTGTGTATCTTTACCTTAGAAATTATAGTTTATGCATTTTAGAACATTGTTCTAGAAATGACTTTGTTACTAAATACATTTTTGTACCTTTTAATAAATTTACTATAAATAGAAAACACTCCAACTAATATTAATAATATTGATAGTTATGTCATATGTGGGATAATACAAACATAAAATTATACTTGTAATATTATAACATGATCTAATTAGAAAAATCAATACACATGCGGATAGAAGGTGGGGGAATTTTGTGACTACATGATTTTCGAAGTATGCCCTTTGAACCAGGACGGAGAGAATAGAACATTGATTAGAAGTTGAAAGGAAATGACATGAAATGGAGAAATATTTTAGAACGACTTTACAATTTTGACGACATTTAATTATCGAGAAAATATATTGCATGAATTTTAAAGCAAATTGACAACTATGATTACTATGGTTCACATTGGATTTTAGAAGTGATCTAAAAGGAGTACTACCCATACGTGATTAGCACACTCAATCCCCACCCACAACAATCGATTTGATTTAAAATTCGTGCAAAGCATCACAACATTTCTCTTAATTTCCTCCAAACGGTGTGGGACCTTCAATCCAGTAAACCACTAATGTTTTCTTTTTTTTGGAAAATAAAACGACCAATAGATATTGGCCTGCCGAATATCACAACAATCTTTATCTCGGGACATTTTTTTTTGTATTGTTGGGCTTGAGTAATGCGTCCATTCATTGGATTAGAAGCGCTTATTGGGCTTGATGATCCGCCTGGCCGGGCTATCCTGGACGGGTGCGTCTTCCTCCTGCCGCTCAGTTTGCTTGGCAGCAGCTATGTGTTGCTTGATCATGTCGATCTCAGCGCATTTCACGTCAATTATATAGTTCATCCTAGCGCATGCTTTCTCCACCGCAGCGCTCAAGCTCTGCGTCAGTTCACGCCGCTTGTTCACTGTCTGAACCAACATGACATTGAGTTTCTTCATTTCCTGGTACGCTGGCTGATAGGAAGAGTTGTGCTCTGCCTTGAGCTTGGCGATCTCGGAGCGAGCTTGGGCGCTCGTAGCCTTCATCTCTCCCTCGCATCGCACCACCACCTCAGCCATCGCCTTGGTAACATAAACTTTAACTTCCTGCCAATGCGAAAATAATCAAGTGTCACTTAAACTTTTCTGCAGGGAGTGACAAATTGCCTAACAATTTATATTATTATGAAACGGAAAACAGTGTAGCGTAGTGGCACCAAGTACAGGTTTAGACACTGATAATCTAGATGCAATGTCAGCAGTTTCAAGGAAAAAAAAGGCTCGGTCAGCAATTATATCAAGTGAGAATCAAAGAGCCACGCTATCAACGGTGGATTATAAAAGACCAATCTATAAACTTCATTGATGTAATCTTTCAAAGTTGCTAGTACTATATTATCATGCCGCCCAATTGATGTAAAAATCGCCAATTATATTGTACAATTTCCAAGAATAAGAAGAGGTAAATTAAAGCTTAATTTGCAATAGTCCAACTTAATTAATGAGCTTGTTTGGATCCTGCAGTAATGTCCACCACTTAGACTAGTCATAGTGGGGAGTATCATAGAGTGGTATCATATTTATGATACTAGTTTATGTTACTATCTCAATAGTGGGGAGTATCATAGGAGTGGTATCATATAGTCATACATTTATTAGCCTATAGACTCATCTTGTTTCGGAATCCGCTATGTTACGGTATCTACCTATGATACCACCATCACCTCTCTCTTCATTAAATAATTGACACATCACTATTTTTACATACGTGGCACCTATGAACGACTGGGAATTATAGAACGACTGGACATGATTTTAAGAAAATTAGATTCAACTAATACATGTTACTGTACGAACTAATTTTATGGCGAGATAATGAACTCGAAGAATCTACGGAAAAAAAAATTAAGGTCCATAAGATGAAGGAAATATAACCTGAAGACGGCCACAGCCTTCCCACAAATCTGCTGGGGTGTATAGGTCGATAATATGATTGTTCGCAAACATCCTACGACACCGAGGACACTGCAGGAAACAAATATTTGATGTGATCTACGAACCAGATCAATATGATGCATTTATATATACAATGAAATACATCATTATGTATGTACGTAGTCTCGTCATTACCATGACGTCGCAGCCAACTCTCGAGACAGGATCTGCCGTACACATGTCCACAAGGAATGCAACTGCGTGTTCCGTAAATCCATGATCAGTTGCTTTCATAAGTAATCGCATATAGCTAGGTAAACTTTAAGACAACCTTGTGCACACATGTGCATCTAAATAACATTATGACAACAAATTAGGAACCAAACTTTTTTAAAGATGATGATACTGTAACTGTAAGTAAGAGTAGAGGGCGTCTCCCTCACCAAATGCGATGAGCACCTTGGCAGGTCAGAGGCTCCATACATACTGAACATGCGTGCCCCGCCTGCTGCGACTTCGCCTGGACAGCGACGACTTTGCGCCACAAAGTCTCTACCGTAGCCTGGACCTCTGCGCTCTCCGAAAACTTACCTCCCTCGTCGTGAACATCACCGACGTCGTCGACCCTATCCTCGAGGTACACATCAGCTGGGCCGTCGTCGTTTAAGATGTTCGCCTCCTCGTGGGGAGATGAGACGTTGTCGAACTCCGGGGCATGTCCTGGACGTGGTTCCTCTCCGTCCACCGTCTCCTCCATCACCGCATCGTAGTTCTCTGTAGCGGGCGCCGGCGGCGAGGACGACATGGAATTCGGAAGTGGGGTTTTCGCAATTCAGATCTCACGAGGGAAGGACGCCGCGATAGCTAGCAACGTCGCCTTTCGTAAACTTCTCCGCGTGCTGAACCCTAGCTAAGGAAGTAAGGACCAACTAGCCATCGTTCCTCAATACGTTTGATCCGAGATCTGGATATACTTGGACTGCCCCGATAACATGCACTTCAATACGTTTCATCGAATCTACTAGCTAGAGTTTGTGCCAAATATATCTACAAATGAATTTCAGTATTTCTATGTTGAGAACGGTCGGTGGCTAAACATCCGAGCGGACTCATGATCGCGCCGCAAAGATCCCTTTTTGTTCAACACGGTTTCTCACCAACTGTCGATTTTGTATCCAACGAATGATATTATTTTTACTAATTGATGTGTTAAAAACAAAAAAATATTTTAATACATGGTTTTACTTTTTTTTCAATACATGTACATACATTTCTTGTTAGTACATTAATCTATTTTTGACAATGCATGTACATAAATTATTGATGATCCAGTGATATTTGAAGATTCATTAATAATTTGTACATGGTTCATAAAGAATTTGAACGGTCACATATATGCGGGGGAGTTCCTCGTAGTTGTGGAGTTGCATTTCTTCCTTTTCCTCCCATCGAGCCACATGGCACCTCGCTGGCATTTCTCCTCTGCCTCGAGGACGCCGTCTCGGCTTTCAGAGCCCTCCCTACGAGGGAGGGACGAAATCCCCGCCGCCACAATCCTCGGTGAGCTGACGAGCTTGCCCGGCAACTGTCTCTGGCGAGGTGAGGGGGGGAGAGGAAAGGGGCCGGCGGCAAGATAGGGTTTGGTCGCCACCCTTGTCGCCCCAAAGCGGAGTGACGCGGGGGCGAAGCATTTTACGTTGGTGGTCGGTCAGAGGCGACAAGGCGTCTATGAGATGGGAATCATATAACAATGACCCCGACCTTCGGAAGATGTACTGGGGACGCGACCATGCTTTCTCCTCCTGTGCTGCCTACTACGCCACTGACAGAGTTAGCAGCTCCGACATGTTCGCTCCCCGGGTCTGGCAGTCCCCCCCCCCCCCCCCCCCCCGAAAAAAATAAAAAAAATCTGCCTCCTTGCTGACTCCGACCGCCCGAGCACTCGTAACAACCTCCACTTCAAAGGTTCCGCGCCCTCCCCCTCATGTGTTTCTTGTGGTGCCCTTGAGAGCACTCCTCACTTGTTCCTCTGCGACCGCACAAACGAGACTTGGCGTCGTCTCGGATGCGATGTGTCGGGTCTGCGGCACATCCTCGACGTCCCCGCACCCCCTCCACTGACCCTGAGGCTTGGACCGTTTGCCTGGCTGCATTCTTCTGGCATCTGTGGAAGGCCCGGAATGACTGCGTCTTCAACGCCAAGACCTTCTCTGCCCGCGACGTGATCCTACGTGCTTGCGATGACATCGACGTTTGGAGTCACCGCCTTAGGACCGAGACCTGCGAGTTTATTCAGGTCCTGCGTGGCCTTTTTTTACTACGGGCTCGTTGAGCCCGGCTACCTGTTCTCCCCCCCCCCCCCCCCCCCCCTTGTTATTCTTCGGTAACCTTGTACTTGGCCCCCTCATGACGGGCGATTTCGAGTAATATAACAAATGGTGGGGAAAGCTCTTCCCCCCGTCATTCTCGAAAAAAAAAATATAACAATGACATAGAGTCTCTTTCTCTAGAACCAAAGGACCAAAGGGTTGATCATTCGAAAGAGCTACACTGCACATACCACTACTCATCCATCTACCGAGAGGAACCACTCAGCCGGCTGCACCGCCAGTCTACATATAAATTCTGATGTGCCCATTCAATTCTGAACACATGCCTATATATCTACATATAAATTTATTAGCCGGTTACGAAAAACCGCAATTGGACAAATTTGGCAAGACCGCAATGCACCACGCATGGGAAGGAAAGGGAATTAGTAGACTAGCTGAAATTTGTACCTGTGATCGAAAGGTGGTCTGGAAGGTAGCCGTATAGAAAAGTGTGATGGGTATGCTATGATATCGAGTGACAACATTGGTGTCTAGGATTAGATTAGGTCTCGAGGTAGAATACAATTTCAGACATGTGTCCTCGAAGAAACTAGAGATTGCTGCCCAACACAACTGCGGTCTCCTAGACCGGAGTTCCTTCCTCCTGCAGCTCTGCTGGCTTCGCAGGCGGTAGCGACAGCTTGTCAGCAGCTATGTGTTGCTTGATCTTGTCGATCTCAGCGCACTTCACGTCAAAAATATAGTTCATCCCAGCGGATGCCTTGTCCACCGCAGCGTTCAAGCTCTGCATCTGTTCATGCCATTCGTCCCATGTCTCAACGATCATGTCCTTCAATTCCCTTAATTTCCCCCACACCTCCTCATCACAGGACCTCTGCTCTGCATACAGCTTGGTGATCTTGGACCTAGCTCGCGCCCTCGTAGCCTCCATTTGTTTCTTGCATTGCACCTCCACCTCAGCCATGGCCTTTGTAACATGAACTTTCACTCCCTGCAAACTCGCAAAGTCAGCGCCGCTTGATTTTTTTCGCATTGTCACCAAATATTACCAAACGGTTTAGCTAACGATGAAGGGGGAAACAATATGGCACCAATTCCTACATTTTAATTCTGAAAAAGATCCTTAGAAGGTTTTACACCGTACCGATAATCTAGTTGCAATGTCAGCAATTAGAGCAGTAGGCTCACCAGCAACCGTGAAATTGAAATCAAAGAGATGAACTATAAACAGTGGATTATATAAAGAGCAATCCAAAAGGTTTGCATCGTACGTCTGACATATATAAATTCAGAAAATACGCAAACAGAAGCACAGTCAATGCATCAACCAGAGCAATCTATGGCAAAGATGACATTATCATTCCCTGGAATCAATGTATAATTAGTAAACTAGTGCACAATTTGCAAGATTATGAAGAGCTAGCTAATGTATAATAATTAAAGCTTAATTTGCAATGGTCCAACTAAATTAGTGTGCTTTGTTTGGATCCTGTAAAGTCCACGCTTATGTATGTTCGCACACAGTATCAATGGGAATTGTTGAAAAATGGGACACAAACTTTAAGAAAATAAGTTCCTACTTGATATTGTTAACAGAACAAACAATTTCATGACAAAAAAAAAAGAATTCTAGTCATCTAATAGGATAATACAAGGTCCAGAAGATAAATGAAACATAACCTGAAGACGGCCACAACCTTCCCCCAAATTTGCTGGCGCGTATAAGTCGATAACATGATTGTCCGCAAACATCATAGCACACTGAGGACACTGTAAACAAATATTTTGATGTGATCAGGATTGCCAGAATTCTTACAGTGAAATACATCATGTACGTACGTACGTACCCTGGCAGTCTCGTTACCACCACGTAGCAGCCAATTCTCGAGACACGATCTGCCGTACACATGTCCACAAGGAATGCAACTGCGTGTTCAGTAAATACATGATCATTTGCTTTCACAAATCATTCATAAATAATCGCATATAGCTAAGCTTTAAGACATCCTTGTGCGCATGTGCATCTAAATCCCACATGAAGAAAATATACGATCCAAGTTGATTAAGATGATGAATAAGAGTAGAGAGCGTATACTAGTATGTATATGTGCGTGAATATTCTACCTGCTTACTAGTACGTATATGCAAGCCAGCAATTACTGGACCTTTCAAAAATAGCAGATGATCAGGGCGTCTCCCTCACGTACCAGATGCGATGAGCGCCCTCGCAGGTGAGGTGCTCCATACAGACTGAACACGCGTGCCCCGCGGCCGGCTTCTCGTCGTCAACAGCGACCACCTTGCGCCACAAAGCCTCCACCATAGCTTCTACCTCTGCGCTCTTGGAAAATTTACCTCCCTCATCGCCAAAGTGGTTGTCGTCGTCGTCGTCGTCCGAGGCGATATCATCCCCATCGTACTCGTCGTCGTCAATATCCTCGTACTCATCTGGGCCGTCGTGGTTTGCCGCTGCACCTGCCTGATCTACCTCTGTGCCGGCAGACTCCACGGCGTGTCCTGGACGCGGCGCCTCTGTGTCCATCGTCTCCACCACCTCATTGTTTTCTGCAGCGGCCGGCGGCGGCGAAGACGACATGGAACCGGGAAGGTTTTTTTCGCAATTCAGATCTCAAGAGGATCGAAGGACTTCCTGATCGCAAAGGCGCCTTTCCTAAACTTCTCTGCGTGCTGAACCCTAACGACTATGGATTGGATACTCACCCTTTGTTGCCCACTGCACCCGTTTGAGCCGAGACCTACACTTCGCGGTAGCTTTTATCGAACCTAGTCTTAATTTTGTACAACTTAATTTTGTTTGTATGAAGACACAACATGGAAACCAAAATTTGTTGGCACAGGTGTAGCATAGGCCAGTGGCCACGGCATCATTAAGGGCGTGTACAATAAATCATTTTTTTCATATGTGTTGCATGTCATACAGAAACATGTTGTACAAACTGGTGTTCTCTTGTGTCGTCTCTATAAGCTACTTCGCCATCACGATATCTTTGACACGAGACTCCAAGTAAAGTTGGTCCAGATGGGCCGACATTCATCATCGTCCCACATATCTGAACAGGTTCAGAACTCGCTTCATAGAACTACGGGTAGAAGTATCGAGACAAAACAATAAGGACCCGTTTGGTATCAATTTTTTTTGAAGTATTATGAGAATACAATGTTTTCGTCAAATTAGTCAGAATCGGTCGACTGTTTAAGATATCCTTTGACGTGTAGCTTGATCCCAACGTTCCGCACAAATTTTGTGTTGTAAGTTTTCTGTTTTGGCGGTCGTATATGAGCAGATGTGCATGTAGTGTACAACATGTTCTTCAACTTTGTCATCGCTGCTCGCCGTTATGCTTCTAGGTTGTGCTTGTTGTATGTGTTCTTCAACTTCTCTTGTAGCTACAGCCCGCCGTCACCGTTGCTTCTTGGTGTACGTGTTTTTCAACCTCAAACCGAACCTCCACCTTTTTTTTGGCATGAGGTAATTTTTTTACCTTTTATATTGATATAGGAGAAGCAAAGACATAAAAAGGCCGAAGCCTGGTCACCAACAGAAAGTAAAAGGTTACATGACGATAACAAGGTAGTGATTTCAGCCAACTTCTTGGCGCCGGCGAGGATCCAGTTCTTGTTTTCACTTTTATGCGGTTGAAGAGAGCGGTGAGTGTCGTGAACTTGTTGAAAACTCTCGCGTTTCGTTCCTTCCAGATTTCCCATTTGATCGGGATTGATAGCCGACCTCAATCAACCTAAATTAAAACTTGTGTTGGCACTATAATTTGGCCTCGCCGCCACTCCCCATGGTGAACTCTGCACTCTCCCGCCCAACTAAGATGTTGCCTTCACGTTGTTTTCCAGCTAACCGCCGCCACGGTTAACTCCACCCTCTCGCCACACCGCCGAAGTGTCGTAATCTCACTGTTGTCGGTTAGCTAGTGTGGTATGAGGTAAGTTCACAATGTAGACAAGGAGGTAAGAGTAGCTTGTGTCCACAAGTGATGCAACACATACAACCAACATGAAACTGCGAAATAAATACGTAAATGCAGGCAATCAAACGGGCTGCACAAGCACAATATGGGTCGGGCCAACTTTTTTAAGAATCAAGTGAACCATGGGGATGGAGGCCTACGCAAACACGCACTTATTTAATAATTATAGGTAAAAATGTGACTCAAGCAAGCATGCATGCATGCCTTGACTTGACTTGACCAACGGCTAATCACGGGTTGATGTAGATGTCGAGCTCGAGCAGCTGTGGCCTGACCGTCTTCCACAGCACGTACCCACGCGCCATCCGGAACTGCTCCGTGCCGCCGACCACCGAGAGCTCCCGCACCGCCACGGCCGTGTCGTCGCGCCCAGCCACAGTCACCGAGCTCCCGGCGTAGGGACCCGACGTGAGCACCACGTTCATGTTCACCGTCAGCGCCGACCCGCCCCGGGAGCTCACGGAGTACTGGCCCTGCGCGCGGCCCAGGGTGGCCGACGTCGCCGCCGTGCCCTCCGTCAGCACGTCGTCCATCACCATCGTGTTGCCGAAGAAGCCGCGCGGGCCGTGCGTTACGATCACCGCGCTGTCACCGAGCACGTCGTGCATGTACACGTGCAGGTGCGCCGATGTCGCCGCGGCCGCCGGCAACGCCAGGACGACGACGATGACCGCCAAGGACATGGAGTGGACGATCTTGAAGAAAGCCATGGCAGCAGTACTGGCCGGGATGAGCGGAAGGGAGGCGTACGATGCTTATATACAGCTTACTACGCACTAGAGTAGATCTCAGTACTTGTCGCGCTAGTCTCGGGCCCGCAAGCGCTGCTGGATCCTGGAGTCCGAAGGTTGAGCTGTCTTATCTCTTGTGAGGCCGAGATCGAGATCTACTCACAAAAGAGTGTTTTACTCGGACCACAATCCCCGGGTCCAAAAATTTTAGGGGCCCTTCCATGATATGTGTATACTAGGGTGCGTGTACGGTCAGAAGAAAATTAATCGCAGATAACCAAAGAAGGCCCTGCTATGATGTCGTAACAATTGGGCCTTTCTAATCACTGGGAGAGCAACAAGATAAGTACTGTAGCCGATCGATTTGGAGACATACATTGCGAGAAGTTTTATGATTCCTTTTCTCATGGAGAGTCTTAGATTTCAGTTCCGGTGTTTCCATATAGCTATTGCATTAGCCATTCTGTTTCTGTTATTCAGCCCCTAGGCATCTATTGCTAACCATCAAAATCGCATTGCCCATCTCCCCCACCGTGACAACTTTCCAACTTAATTACTTGATTCGTCCCCTTGTCTCCGATCAAGCGATCGCCCAAGACATCGCCGGCAGTTCCAATCGGCCAATCAAGTCAGAAGATGTATTGTTTCAAATTTCTATTGTAGGTGAATTATCGCTTTATTTTTTTGCTTTCTAAAATATTTGTGTTGCGTCTTATTTCCTATAACAAGTTTAAGTATCTCAATCATTTAGCCATACACAGATTCTAAGTATAGAGATTTACAATCAACCTAACGTGTCTTCTAAATTTTATTTAAATCTATATATGCAAAACTAGTTAGTATTAAAAAATTGGGACATGACATTGGACAAGATTGATATTGATTCAAACATCACTAACTTGGCCTCACTTATATGGAAACAAATATAGTGCAAGTTGAACTTGTAATGCCCCTTCATCGTAGTGAAATTACGCTTTGTGTGTCCATGTTTTTCCCAAAGATTATCCATATATCGGTGTATTAGTTCACTCGTTAGATATTTTTAGTTAAATTAAGTTTACCTTTTATTTTATACTTAGGGGCCCTATATTCTACTTTCGCCCCGGGCCCTCGAAATCTCAGGACCGGCCCTGCTAATTGTTGTGTGGATCTTGTGTTTGGTCAGATAAATATGTCTATCATTTGCCTTATTTATATACTTTGTTTATTCATATTACTCACAATAGCTTTATAAATTCAAACTTGGTAAAATTTTATTTCAACTATAAAAAAAGCGGTATTGTAGATGGGCCGGTGTTTGTGGTAAATCTACATTTCTAGCAAATGGGATAACATCACCAACTCGTCGTTGTAGACTAAAATATTCAGTCTAGGAGTTACGTATAGATGGTACTCATTTTAACCATTGCGATTAAAAAAATTGCGCTAAATCTTACATGTTTCTCAGACTCATACATCATTAAATAGTTACTAAGGTCAATGTAGTGCATGCATTAGTTTGGGAAATTAGTGATGGTAAGATTTTTACACGGCGGTGATCAATTCATGTAACAAATAGAGCTGTTCAACATGTCCTAATTTTGTCAAGAGTCTACAACCACGTTAGACCATAACCTCATCAGTTTCGGGATAGTCTCTTTAAAACAAACATATGTGTTATCATCCACATGTTGATATATATAGTTTTGGCAATGTGCGTTATATTTTGCACAAGATAGGTCATTGAAGGGGGAAGCTCATGGAAATCTCCTCTCGTTGTTGCATATGCTCACCATGCATCCATCAGACAAATCAGCCGCTCCTTGGAGTATATGGGCTTTGGTTATTTCTGTGGGTTCAGTTTACCACAACGCACCAATTTGATCTCTATAGTCTATAGTAGCATCCCCTAGTAAAATGTGGCCATGCTTCTAATAATAACCATGCACCAAGGACTCAAACACAAGCAAAGATGTGACCTAATCGGAGGAGGTTTGCTAGAAAGGAGATAAAGCCACCACATACGATGGAATTGTTTGATTGATATCTTTTTTTACCTAACCCTACACAAAACCTTGGTTTAATTACGTAGCGATGATTATCATATATGTATGCATGTATATATGTTGTTTGTGAGAAATATTGCTTCTAGACCGAATTCGAGAAAAAGTCATGTCGTGGAACGTATCCGGGGCCTCTATACCTTTTGATCCGGGCTGATTTTCCCATTTTTTTTTGTTTTTCTTTCTTTTCTTTTGGTTGACTCAAGAGCCTTTCTCATATTTTTCCACCCTTTGTGTAACTTACTCTTCTAATCGAACCTGTGGGATTAGTGTGCTTGGGGGAGAGAAATATTTAGGGACTAATGACTCCCAAAAAGTTACCTGGCACACATATGTGAGGAAGAAGTGCCTTGAAAAATACTGTTGTTGCTATGTGGGGACAATGTAAAATCGTAGAGAGGTGTGAGGAGTATCGAACGCCGGACCAGCAGGGCTGGATAGCGTGTGACATTAATACCCCAGGAAACAACCAAAATCATAGGAAAGAAGAGCTTAGCAATCCCCATCACTTTAACGGTTTATCTCACAGGAAAACATAGTTAGGTTCATATGGAAGTATTTGATATACTAATAACATTGTCACAAAGTACAAACATCATACACACATATTACAACACCCTTTGAAAATGTTGGATCACTCGATCAGAATGTTGTCATCAATCCAGGTTCTAGTTTATCGCAGTAGCAAGCTTACGAAAGGTCATGGCGGCTCCATCTACTGGCTTTGGATGCGGAAGGTAATCAATCTCTGCATCAGGATTTATCAACTCCCATCTGGAATAGACACAAAACCATCAAGTAGTGTACCTTTGCTAAGTTATACTCAGTTAAGATAGAAAATTAGATTAATCTACTCACTCGTAGCCGACAGAAAGATGATGCAGAATGATAGTAAGTTGGAGCCTTGCGAGCATGTTGCCTGCACAGATCCTGGGGCCACCTCCGAATGCCTGGAATGTTCCTGGCTTGGCCGGTTCCTGCATCCAATTGTCCTCCAGTTTAACTCATCACAAGCATTATGTGATGAAAAAGGTTTAGTTTCTCTCCTAAACTATATGATCGGACCTTTTCCCAAATGGGGTTTAGATTCAATTTGTCCTCTGGAACAACCACATAGTAAAGCACCTCATCGCTATAGATTCTATATAATGCGAGAACTTGCTTGTACAGTCTTCTAGATCAGGTATGTAAGATTTGGCATGAATTTTATGCATATGCGGGAATCTTCGATTTAGAGGATGTTCATAGAAATTTTGGATGATTCAAATCCTTAGGGATTTTTTCTTTACAGGTTGTTTGATTTGCAATATTCAATCTTATACTCCCTCCGTCCACAAATAAGTGTCTCAAATCTCTTAAAAAGAAGATGTATCTAGACAATACACTTATTTGTGGACAGAGGGAGTACTAATTATTCCTAAGAACTTATGTGCACTACATTTTATAAGAAATGTAATATTCATTCAAATTTCTTGGTAAGAATCTTTTATTTTTCTACGGTGAACCTATCATAGTTCATACACGATCTTCTAGGAACAATTAGCATTACATTGTACTCCTTCTTTTTTTACATTCGCGTAGATGAAAGGGCATCTATATTTGTGTAGAAGTATGTCAATTCAAGATCTGCCTAAGAATTTAACCCGATCAATTGTATTTTTCCCAGAACATTTTTTTAAATATTGGCTATAAGAAAAATGAAACACACATATTTCATTGTATTACTTACTACTATGAGTTTTAGTTTTTTCTTAATATCTAGAAACCGGCTAGAGCCTATATGGCTCGGAGGTATAATTGTGAGGTATAATTGTTTAAATGGATCAGTGCGCTAATTTACAATTGAGTAAAAGAAGTGAGCCAAACCCATAGTTTAGAAGTGAACGTGTTTTTCCTCAGTTGGTTGATGCATCAGTATTACTTCAATGATAAGACAAGAGCGATGTAGAGTACTTACGTCCCATCTGTCAGGATTAAACGTAAGAGGATCCTGGTAGTAATCAGGGTCGGTGTGCAACGACCTCACCCATACCAGCACTGACCACCCCTTAGGTATGGTGTAGCCTCCATAGTCCACGTCCCTGTTCGCCACACGATGGAGCATCGGAGCAATGTTGGCCATCCGGATTGTCTCCTCCACCACTTTCGCGGTGTACTTCATCTTTGGGATGTCCTCGTGGGTGATCATCAAATTCCCCGACGACAAACCACCTTTGCTTTTGCTCATCGCCACATTCTCCTCTCGAAGCTTTGCAAGGGCGATGGGGGATTTGGCGAGGTGATAGGTAGCCCACATGATGGCATTGGTAGTGGATTCGTACCCGGCAATGACAAGGGAGACAATGTTATCTACCACTTCCTCATCGCTTAGTTTCTCCCCCTTCTCGTTCTTCATTTGCATAAAACCGTTCATTAGATCATCACACACCTTGCCCACCTTCTTCCTCACCTTCAGCTCCTCCCGGAAGGCTGCATCCAAGTTATGACGGCACTGCACACAACATAAAATTCATCGGCATGTTATATTCTTGACTTCTCTATATAGTACTCCCTCCGTGTCAAAATACAAGATGTTTTACTCTTTTTTGGGCCATATGTATCTAGACATTTTTAAATTTAAGATTCATGTGAACCTTGCACTAAAACATGGGTAGATACATTTGGATCAAGAAAAGCTAAAACATCTTACATTTTGATACGGAGGGAGTAGTAGTACTAATATGATCGTAAAACTGTCCCGGAATATGATTGAAAATAAAGGATTAAATTGTGTCCTTTTAGATATAGAAATATTAATGACTTGGTTGACTCATAAATAGACACTTTGAAAAGCTCAAACAAAATACCTTCCGACCAGCATAAGACGCTGTCCCTGGAAGATCCAAGGGAAATGCCCTGAAGCCAGCGAGCAAGCCGCGGAACCATTGATCCATCTTGTCCGTGAGAGGAGACTGCTCCATGCTTACAAACATCTTGCAGATATTGGTGAACGTCACCTACATGCATGCATGCAGAGATGAATTAATTTAAATAAACCAATGTCGATCGTGATCGTTGTTTCACTAATGCGTGTGTGACTGTGAACCATATGTTACTTTTCTGATCTCGGTGGCGGCGACGATGGTGCCCTTGTCCGCCCACGCCTGCAGCGCCGCCACGACGTTGGGCTGAATCATGGCGGCGATGTTCCGGAGCGAGCGGGGCTGGTTGACGGCGGCGACGATGAACGCGCGGAGCCTGTCGTGGCTGCGGCCCTCCACGTTCACCACGGACGTTTTCCCGACGAGCTCCACCACCGGCCACCGTATGCCGAAGGCTTCCTCGGACTGGAGGACGAACTTGTTGGCCGCCGGCGTGCACGCGATGATGGTGGGCTTCCCGAGGAGGTGCGTCCGGTACAGCCCCGGTTTCCCGCCGTAGGCGCGCTTCTTGGCGGCGATGAACTCGTCCGGGCGGCGGACGAGCTGGAAGTACCACAGCAGCGACAGCGTCTCGCCGAGGAACGGGATGCCCATGTGGCCCGGCGGGAGGCGGCGCCGCCGGACGCCATTGCTGCTCTTCTCATTGCCTTGCTTGAGGGCGAAGGCGGCGCTGTACCACGCGTCGTTGGCGTGCCAGACGGCGAGGCACAGCAGCGGGACGGCGCCGAAGACGAGGCCCATCCACCATGCCCACTCACGCACACTCCCACCCATGACCACCATCGGCATCAGCAACTACGTACTTCTACGTACTCGATCGACCACAGTCGATCTTATTTTACCACTTCTCTTGAAATCTGCTTGGAACATCCGCGTATATATAGATGAGAGAGAGCGTGGATTCCGGGTGTCCGATTCCCATGTATGTAGAGCCAGATGGCAACAAACTGAGATGGAGAAAGAAGATATATATATATATGCTCACCACTTATCCATGCTTGATTAAGTAGTATTTGGGAAGAAAATCATGACATGATTGATTGAATGATTCAGAGTATATATATACGTGTTGCGTGAATATAGATGCATGAGATCACTCGACTAATTTGCTAGTTTTGGCAACACTACCTTTTGCTTATTTGCCGTCGGGCTCAGCATGGAAACACTCGGCGTCAACGAGCCCGACGGCCACCGTCAGGCTAATGTCATCGGCCTGTGATCCATCGGGCCCACGCCGTTGCCGTCGGGCTCATGCACTACGCCGACGGTGTTTTGCGGCCGTAGGGCTCATAATACAGTCGGCGGACGAAACGCGTAAACGGCGCTCCGGCTGTTAGACGGCACCTCCCAACGGTAATGTCACCGGGCTAAGGACACACGCGTCAGCCGCTGGCGCTCCGTCGAGCACAGGCCACACAGTGAGCCCGACGGTAATACCGTCAGCCTCACCACGGCCCGATAATGCACTGCAGCAGTACGCGAACGGCATTGCCGTTGGGCTCACCATGGCGTGAAAAAACAACAGCATTTGGCTGCATTTTAATTATTCCCTGCAAATTTCAATTTTTTTTCTGGGCACAGATTCACATATAATTATAACACATTTGAATGCGGCACATCATATAGCTCAAATTGTTCATACAACATAACACAAATCATCACGTAAACATCCACACAAACATCATCTATATCACACGTTTCTACATGATCAAGTACCATACAAAAACTTCCACACGGTTTCTACACGGATGAATTACAAGCTCATGAAGCGACATCTCTCCGAAGGAACTCTCAACCACGAAGTCCATCGTCAAGAGCATGATCACTCTAAAATGAAAAGGAACTTCGGTTAGCATGGCAAATGTATCAAGTCCAAATTCATGCAAGGAAAAATGATCAAAGTCATGCAAACCTTCTAAGTCCAAATTCATGCAACGAAAAATGATCAAAGTCATGCAAATGTTCTAAGTCCAAATTCATGCAAACGTTCTAAGTCCAAAATCATGCAAATGTTCTAAGTCCAAATTCACTACAGGAGTAACAATGCACCCGACGGCATTTTCCGTCGGGCTCAGCATGGAAACCCTCAGCGTCAACGAGTCGGGCTAAGGCCGTCGGCCTGTGATCTATCGGTCTCACGCCGTTGCCATCGGGCTCGCAAATACCGTCGGACTCGTGCACTACGTCGACGGTGTTTTGCGGCCGTCGGGCTCATATCGTCGGCGCACGGCCGTTAGATGTATCTTGGTTCCCACAAACTACCAACACACTAGTATACGTAGTTTAGTGGTCTATGCAAGTTTTGATGGGGTCTTGACGCTCCAGACCCACTCTACGGCAAAACACTACTCCCGCTGGAGAAAAGTCTGACATGTCGACCTACCCCTCTAAACGGCGCCGGGAGGGGGTAGACGCATGATTTTTTTTACTTGGTTGTGTTAGGCTGGTATATTGGACCATAAAAACAAACATTTCATGTGTTCCGTCACACGATTCCATGCCCGGCACCCGAAACGGGGGTTTTCACCTCTAAGTGTAAGAACTTACTACGGAGTAAGAGGGGTGAGTGAAGCGGGTCGTACCTCGGAGATGTATATTGCTTCCCACAAAGTACCAACACACTAGTATACATAGTTTATGGGTCTATGCAAGTTTTGATGGGGTCTTGACGCTCCAGACCCACTCTACGGCAAAACACTACTCTCGCTGTAGAAAAGTCTGACCTGTCGATAGACCCCTCTAAACGGCGCCGGAAGGGGTAGACACATGAATTTTTTTGCTTTGTTGTGTTAGGCTGGTATATTGGAGCATAAAAAACAAACATTTCATGTGTTCCGTCGCACGATTCCATGCCCGGCACCCGAAACGGGGGTTTTCACCTCTAAGTTCCGGAACCCCGCCACAACAAAACCCCGGAGATACCCGCATATATGTCCTTATATTATGGCCACATTTGATCACAATATTTGTACAAATTAGTTCTTATGTTATTTATTATAATTTAGTACCCCTACAAATAATATTTTTGAATGTAATCTAATATTTTAAGAAAAACTGGAAAATATTGTATTGAGCCCGACGGTATTGCCGTCGGCTTCAGTGTGTGTGTGTGTGGGGGGGGTTACGGCGCTGTCAGATCGCTGCGTACAGACGTCCATGCAGGGGAGTAGTCCGACGGTGTTTTGACGCCGACGGTGGCCGTCGGTCTCACCACTAGAACGCCGACGGGACTTTGAGCCCAACAGTGTTTCGTGAGCCGTCGGTGTTATGTTGTGACACCGATGGCCCCGACATTTGACCGTCGGTGTTGTAATTGTCGTTGGGCTGAGCTGCCACTCCCGTAGTGACATGCCATGCATGTTTCATTTTCTAAATGATCCGTGAACAATGATACTTTGTTGCTTGATTAACGGGGGGCATCTAGCTCCGGCGAATACGACGGAAACTAACTTAATTAGTTTAGCGACTGATATGGTGCAGGTGTTTAGGCAATTTAGTTTACCAATTTGGGGAGTAGTCTCTAGTGGCTTTTGGGCACACTTCTTTTAGGCTTCTGAAAAGGGT
Organism: Poa annua; assembly: GCA_026929855.1. Lineage (NCBI taxonomy): Eukaryota > Viridiplantae > Streptophyta > Magnoliopsida > Poales > Poaceae > Poa > Poa annua. The sequence goes on along the minus strand of CM049427.1, from coordinate 264,198,260 downwards.
TTCTCCCCACCAGTTTCTCTCAGAATCCCAAAACACAAATTAGAATATAAGCCAAAACACACTTAAATTTTCGGCTTCTGAGAGAAGCTGCTGGTGGGAAGAAGTTTCTTACAGAAGCCGCTCCAGAAGCCCAAAAGAAGTGGGCGTTGATCGTCTCCACTACATTTGGATCGCTGGGCTAGTTAATTGCCTCGCTGGGCTAATCTGGGTTTCCAAATAATCCAGCTTTTGACAACAAGCTAGCCTCGATGGGTGAGGATTCCGAGTGGCTCATTCGCTTGTGTGTAGAGCCAGATGGCAACAAACCAAGATAGAGAGAGATTACTCACCAATTACAGCAAGTGATGTTATACGTACACTCTAGTCGTCCTATGCTTGACTAATTACATGATGTATATAGGAGTATGCATGTGTGACTGGATTAATCTTGCATTGTCATGGAGTTTGGCAGAACTAGATTGTTTATGCATGCTGGCTGGTGGGATATGCTGTACGAAGATTCGAAGCAAAGTTCCAACGAGCCGCGAAAAATTATTCTTGTTTTGAGCATCTCTTTGAGCTATATGGCTTAATCAAACTAAAGAGCTATATGGCTTAATCAAACTTAGTTTAGTTTAGCGGCTGGGAGGGTGAGTGTTTTATGCGGCCGCTGGCAACTTGTTATTTTCCCTTCTGTCGGGAGGTCACAAAACCCAGCAAGCTCTTCTAGCTCCCGCGATTATCACAGATCGAGGCGGATGTCCCGGGAAAAGCGAAAGTACATGTCTGGAGATTAATCAAGAATGGGCTGGCAGTTCTGGACGAACTCCAAAGGCGGGAAATCAAACAAGGTGTCTTCACAAGATAAATATGTCATTCCTAAAATAGATTCAAAATTGAAAAGTGTTTTCACTTACCAAAGGGGAAATCAATCCTTGGTTATAATTCTACGTTGCAGGGCTTTGAGTCTCCTCATCTATACCTTGGTTGGTTGCTGCTTGCAATACCTAGGCTACCCTCCAACTTTGATAGGAGTCACCCTCTGACTGAGTCATCAAAGGAAGGTCTTGAGCGTTGTCTCGCCTTCAAGCGTTGGGCTCGAGGAATGTGTTTTCGTTGCCTGGAGCATGTCCACCAAGTCAAAGCATGTCGGGGGCCATTCAGATGTATTCGTTGTCGTGGCGCTGGTCATCGGGAGAGGTTTTGTCATGTCCCTTATCCGGTTGCTGGCAATTGCTCTCCAGTCACTCGTGCTCCCTACCAACAAAGTTGCTCCCCGTCCATCCAAGCTTGTCCTCCACATGATGTGTCCCCATCTGGGTGTTGCAAAAATACTCTCGTCTCTACTTTTGAGTCACATGTTGCCCTACTGCGCATGGAGCTCCTTCAGAAGGTTGAGTTGCTTCGTTCTGAGCTTCGTGATGCTCTAGCTGAGCTTTAGGTTGCATCAGTTGTCTCTTTGCCGTCTCAGCTTCAGGTTGTTTCTGTTGATGAGGGGGCTCTTGAAGAGTGCTTCTTTGGAGATTTTTCTCCTCGTGGTCCACTTGTGATGTCGCCTGTCCTGGGAAGTGCAGTCGCTCATGATGTTGTTGTTCCTGTCATGAAGATCGTGTCTGAGTTGCAGTTGCCTGGTGGGGGGCCTTCTATGGTGCTACCCATGGATCTGGACTCTTTGGAGTCGTCCGCGGTGAACATGACACCGACTGCCCCTTTGTCCGAGTCCTCCCAGCTGCCTACCCCTTTGGATTGTGGGGGGTCAGTTGTTTCTGTCACTCTCTGATCTTTGAGTGATCAGGTTGATGAAATAGATGTGCTGGCGTCCAACTCTGGGACTCTCTTTGGTAAAGAAGTTTGCGACTTGCTCGCCGGTTTGGAGATGGTGTGCCCTGGATATCGCAAGGATATTGCTTCCGTCTTGATGGGAAAGGCTTCAGATGGTGTCATCATTAAAGTGGAGAAGTCTCTCAGGAAGGCGAAAAGAAGCTTGATGTCGCAAGGAAAGTTTCCGCTTTCGCTTGATTCTTGAGCCCTTCTCAGGTAGTCTTGTTGTGTGTCAGTGGTTGTAGTAGGGTCGGCGAGGTTGTTAGTACTTGGTTGGTTGTTTGGTTTTGTGTTGGACGCTTGTGTTTGTTGTGTTGGTGTTTCGGATTTTGCCCGGTTTCCCGTTAATTAACCAGGCACCTCTTCTTCTTAATTAATATATGGGACAAATCTTTTTGCTCCCGTTTCTAATAAAAACATCTAGGGTGTAATTTAGACTAGGATTATCTACCTTGTTCCCTACTTCAATAGATAGCTAAATCCTTATGGGATTCGATAAATCATAAATAGCCATTTCCTTTCTTTTCTTGACTTAAAAAGGTAATCAATCCTTTCTTTTCATCTTTTCTCAAGTCTCTTCCTCCTCCTGATTGACTCAATCAGGGATAGAAATTTGGGTCAACCAACTATGAGGAGTAGGGCTGTTGGGCAAGTGAATGAACTCTGTCGTAGGCATTTCCAATAAGTTCAGTGAAGTGAGGGTGAAGCTGTTTTTTGAGAGGGAAAATACACTCCAAATGATATTCCATAATGTAAGGAATGAGTTGCAGATTTACTGGAAGAAAAAATGCGATACTTTTCTAGTCATAGGTAGGGTGTGTGGTGTGTCAAGTAACAGGGATGAATCACTGATGCACAGGTTTTGGCTATGCATGCCCACACTCTGTTGCGTGAACAGTCGCAGCTGACTGCTGAGGTTGATGTAGTCAGTTTATGCATCTCTACTACTCCCTCTTTCCAACAAAGTTTGACATCCTTGTTGGACGGAGGGAGTACTATTTGCTTCTAGTATTAATTGTAAAAAAAATGTCTAAAAACACAGCAGGTCAACGACGACAAGTAAAACCTCCGATCGCATCGCATGGACCTGAAATACACTCATACCTCGAGGGGTTATGTGTAAACCGCGGCAGAGGAAAGGGGCATCTCTCCCTTCTTCCTCCTCTCCGGCGAGGCTCCGACTCGGCAGGCCGGAGATGGCGAGGAAGGCCGTGTCGTACGTGACGGGCGCGGAGCTCGTTTCCATGGTCCGCGACCCCCGCGTCGCCATCATCGACGTCAGGTACGTGCTACCCTACCCGCCCCGCGTGCATCCACGCCCATCTCTGTGTCTGTGCTGGGGAGAAGCTAACGGGGACGGTGTTGTGATTTTGGAAGGGACGAGGAGAGGATCGTCGACGCGCACATCGCCGGGTCGCACCACTACGCCAGCGACGGCTTCGCGGAGCGGCTGCCGGAGATCGCGGAGGCCACCAGGGGCAAGGAGACCCTCGTCTTCCACTGCGCCCTCAGCCAGGTCCCCTCTCCTCCTACTTCAGAATCCCTGTCCTTTATTTTGTTTTTCAGCATCACTTTCTAGCTAAGCAAGCAAACAGTAGTAGGAGTAATAGTGGAACAATAGGTGCTCTCCGTGGATCTCAAAATGTCTGGTGTGACTACCTCGGAGCTTCACAGAGCTAAAAGTAACATAGCAACCGCTCCTTGGACTAGGAATCATGAATAGTGAGCTGATGGAAGTGGAAGCACGAGTTATATTAGAGATCGTTTGGCTCATATGTTATATTCATGTAATTTGAGGTCTCTAATTTTCTTGAAGGATGGAAATTATGTGACTACCTGTGACTTGTATTTATGGTTAATCCTTACGAGATGCAAATATGGCTTCCTGAATTTTGCAATATAAGAAGACATTGATAAAGTGGTTGAAACCAAACTTGCCATTAAATCTTAGAATCACATGGAGAGAATCAGATAACCTCTGAAGGTTTCATGAACATAACCGACAAGGAGACAGATTGCTCAAAAAATGGGGAGACGTCGTAAAAATAGGGATTTCAGTTATTTTCTGCATTAGGTTCCTGTTTGATGTTTTATCAATTTTGTGATTTCAAATGCTATTCACGGTAGAACATCAAGGTTAGCTTTTTCCTGCATCCTTGCACTCGTTGTGTGCTCTGGGCCTATGGTCAACACTTCCTTGTATGCTTATGTTTTGGCTGAATGTGTACTTCCTTGTATGCTTATGGTCAATGACTTTATCTTCTATAGAAAATTATCGCTTGATTGTACTGCTAGTTCTCTCTAGCAGGGTTATACCGGGTCAGTTTTAATCTGCATCGTCACGGTGCTTGTGTGTTTACAGTCTAGACTTCCTTGTATGATTAGGCAAGGCGTGTCTTCACTTTGAGAGAGTGATCACTTGATTGTACTGCTAGTTCTTTAGGACTGTTCTTTGACATGCCACAGTTCACACTATATAATCTGTAAATAAAGTTGGCTTTGGTTATTGCCCAGTTTGAGCTGAGGTTATTGCCACTTTTTTTCTTCTTGTAACCTGTCCATCAAACTGCAGGTGCGCGGTCCATCTTGTGCAAGAATGTTTGCAGACTATTTATCTGAAGCGAAGGAAGATTCAGCGGTAAAGAGCATCACGGTCCTCGAACGTGGATTCAACGGATGGGAGCTTTCAGGGAGACCTGTTTGCCGCTGCAAGGACGCTCCTTGCAAGTGTGAATGATCTTGAGCATTGGTGCCAACATGATGTGGGGGATACTGCTCCGCACATTATTAAAATGATCATTATCTACAGGCTAGCCATCTGTAGTCGATTACTTCTATAGCACATAAAAATGGCATATCTCAATTGATCCATCTGCTGAATTGACAGTCACTTCATGGCATGTAAACTGCAAACCTTATTGGCAATTATTGAAAATGTTTTGCTTCAACCAAATGATCAACCATCGGCATGCTGTCTTTGAGCTGAAGTTGTATTGTGTTTTCCCAATATGCACGCTTGTTTTTTGTTCTTTTTATTACAAAACTTTTTAGAGAAAACGCAAAGGACCTTTGCCTTTTTTTTCAATGAAAAGGTAGATTTCGATTACAAAACTAATCTTTGCAGTATCACTTTTGCTCATTTCTATACAGAGAGATTTATTAATAAAGTTTCTGTCTGTGTAATTCCGATTTGTCACAGTATAGGAGTTCTCTTATCCAGACAAGTAACTTTTGCCGCTTCATTCTATTTTCTGCCATAATTTTGGTTGCTCCAATTTTACATGAGCTAATATTTCACTGACTGGAAAGCACTTACTACATCATAATACCTAGACTGAATGTAGTGGCAAGAATTCTACCAGGACCTGTCAAAGTTTTGCAGCAGGAATGAATTGATAAGTTCTACCCGCGTTTGAGTCCAATCTGACGCAGAAAGAGAAGAGCTAAATTACAGCAAGTTCTCAGCCAGTTGCAGCTTATATAGATTGCGCCTTGGGGAATATAATTCAATTATTTTGATCCATGTTTTCAGGCTATTGATTGTGCTGTAGCAACCACGAGGTTTGGATCTGCGAACAATAATGCTTTGATCATGAACTCTAGTTTGGCTTTATTAGATTGTGCCAGAAAAGAATCTGAAGATAACTGCAACACCCTTTTTCTATACAAGAGTGAAGTACATGGCAGTATGGAACAGTCGAACAACTGTACAATTACATCCAGTTTGCCTTTACACAGACATCCCTCTATAATACAATCTTTGATCGTTCTTTATCTCCAAAAAATAAATTGGGCTCTTCACCCCACAAATAAAACAGCTAAATTAACAAACTAATTTCGTGTACAGACCTTGGCACCTTGTCAGCCCATTACTGTTCTGTTGTTACGCTATACACAACTCCCAAACCATTCGATTCACCATTAAAAAAACTGGGATGGAATGTGAGGAACTGATGTTCTGAACTTTTGGCAAGAAAAATCCATGTCACTGGTAGTGCTCCTGTTCAACTATTGATCTTCTCAGCTGGGTAGGAACTGTAAGCTGCATGTGGTTGTTGCAAGAGTATAAATGTTAGCAAACCAACAAAGATCCTTGTGCTTCACCTCCTCCATGATCCAACATGACTCCTCTGAGATCGGTCTAGCAAAACTTCAAGCTCCCTCAACACTTGCCATGTGGCATCTCCCTCTTCTAACGGTCGGTTGAAGACCAGCGCTTTCCGCTTCACAGGATCCCACAAGTTCTTCTGTATTGCAGTCAAGTTTGTTGCCACGACATGATCTAGCACCGTCCCGAGACTGCCAACATCCTTCTCAGCCACCTGCAACGAGATATCGGGCCACCGGAGGGTAGAAGGGAATGGCAGGCGTATATTGTCGGCAATTATGACAGGAATACATCCTAGCAGGACTGATTCCACGAGCCGAGGGCTCCATGGTGCCCAGCCCAGAGGGCAGAGGCAGAACAGAGAACGAGCCATCTCTGATCGATAGTCACCGTACCGCTTCCGCTTAAGATAGAACTTGCTATTACGGCCATACCGCTGTAGTAGCTCAGTCCTCACTTTCCTGTTGCAAGGAAAATATAAGAACCATAAATTGCAAATCTGGCCTAATGGAGTTACATTTAATTCATTGTTTGGTATTCTGGTGTCTATACAGCTACAAAAAAAATTATGACAGTTCTGGACAAGGCACTGCATGACCTAGGTATTATCATCAAATTTTCCAAAGCAACAAAAGGGTTTCATTGTTTATTCTCTAGAATCATTTCTGAACAGACCATTTGATAAGGTTAGGCGGTTAGCAACATGGAGTATATGGAGGAGAGGTCTAAAATAAAATATTAGATGAGACAACATCGAATTTCTCGGAAGCCGCAACTAAAGAGAAAGAGAATCTGAGAAAACCTCAAACTCAATCCCCTTCCTTTTTCCTTTTGGGACAATTGCTAGATGAAGTGACTAGAGAAAAGTGCAGCATATGCTTACTTGCTGTAGAAGCGGCCACTGATGTTCTTTGGGTGGACCTCCATCTTGCCCCGGAAGAAGGCAAAAATGTCCCTCTGTGCCTTCTCCGGCTCCGGTAGCTCGAGAGCCACCTCCGGAGGCACGTGTGGGGGTATCACCACATGCTCTGCCTCCTGGCACACGTGAGGGCCATGTACACCGAATGTCTGTAGCAGGATTGACCTCTTGAGGAACTCTGGTATGCCATCCGCGACGGCCACATCCTCCTAATCAAACAAATTGAAGTTGTTTAGAGCATAAGTAGTTTCCTTTAATGTCCTACGGGTCAGGGATCCGCGTTGGATTAAACTGAACTCAGTTCCATCATGACAACACCAGAGTCTGAATGGTTGGTTGAATAGTTTCCATAAATATGCCTAGCTAGGGTTAGCTAAATTGCATTTGGTTCAATTCCAAAAGGAACCAAGTTCCATGGTGACGGCAGTACAGCACAAGAGGAATTGAAAGATTGTGGGACAGAAACTGGATCATCTATGCTCGATTGCACAGATTGCCAATTACTTGATTCTGGACGCAAAAAATGAACTACTTCCACGATCACTATACTGGAGTCCACCTTGATTGACCATTTCGTGGCTCATAGTAGGGAGCATGCAGCTAACTTGCATCGTACAAACTCCTACTACATTATATGTCTATGTACGCAAACGCAAGAAACGTATGCACCTAATCCACACGCAACCGCTGCCGAAGCATCAAGAGGATCATCCAGGTGAGAGGTGAGCGAGGGCGCGGGGGACTCACCATGGGGTGGAAGCAGGCGCCGAAGTCGTGGGACGCGACGAAGACGTGGTCGGCCCCGTCGGAGCGGTTCCAGTAGGGCATGTCCCGGCGCAGGAGGTGGACGGCGTCGGCGAGCAGGCCGCGCGCGTGCGAGAGGGACGGGAAGCCGTTGGGCGTGGAGAAGTTGCAGGAGACGTAGACGGGGACGAAGAAGAGGTCTGCGTCCTCGGGGCGGTCGGTGCGGGCGGAGGGGTGGCCCAGCAGCGCGTGGTGCACGGCGACCTCGGCGGCGAAGAGGTGGCGCGCGCACCGCGGGTCGGCGGCGGTCCAGTCGCGGTTGTAGCGGGAGGGGAGGTCGTAGACGTAGATCCGTATGGGGGCTTTGGTGCTGGATTTGGAGGTGGTTTCGGCGAGGGCGCGGGGCTTGGAGTGGGGGAGGAGGAAGGCGGGGCGGAGCGGGGAGGCGGCGGGCGGGGCGGCAGAGAGGAAGAGATAGAGGGAGAGCAAGAACCAGAGGAGGAGGAGCCACGGGGAGCGCCTCCGGAGCTTGTCGGCGAGGGTGGGTACCCTCCTCGCCGGCGCCGGCGGCTTGGGTAGCTTCGGATCTCTCATGGCGGAGGAGGAGCGGGCTATGCTCTGCTTCTCTTTTGGTCGGGAGGACACCGCAGCGCATGGAGATGGAGATGGGTTTGGTTGTTGACTCCAGCTGGAAGGAAACCTTTCTTTTCTCCTTGGTTTTTGGTAAGTGGCTTGTTTGATGGCTGTTCCAGCAGTTTAGAACGAGTTCTCCACTTAATTCCCTTCCTTAATGTGTGATAATCAGTTACTCATGTTACACTGTATATTGTGTATTTTTTAATATACTAGTAAAATAACCGCGCGTTGCTACGGGAAGAGAAAAAATGTTATTCGAACCCATAAACACCCCCTCCAGGATTGACAACACCTACATTTTGCTACCTGGTTTCATTGTTTTGTTAAGCCAGAACCGATGCGAATTGTCTGTTCATATCAAGAAAATAAAAGGTAGAAGATAAAAAGGAGAAGATATGTATTGAAGATTAAGAATGCATGCAAACCAATTGCAATTCCAAATCAAGAAAATATAAAGAGGAAGGATGCATTCTTTCATTGTGCTAATGAGTCATTCCGCCATCTAATGTGTGCAAACAAAAATGCATTAGATGGCTTAGGAAAAAGATATCCGTGACATATAGAAATGCAGACATATGAACCACACTAAAATTCAGTACTCCTGTTAGTCCACAAGGTGACATCTTATAGACTACCGTTGACCATCACTTTTGATGAAAAACTTGTGGCAAATCATGTAATCACCATTCTCATATTGAGAAGAGTTATTCGAAGCTCAAGTCTAAATGTCGATTCAATAATCGGTGTCGCAAATATATTTAGGTGCAGAAAATTAGAAGTTCGAGGGCAAGATCAATATCAAACCGGACAGCTACTACTGCCGAATTTTAGAAAATTATGGAAGTTTCTCAGCAGCATGGGAAACGACCTGATACAGATGCAAAGGTCAAACCTGGTCACGAGATGTTTGGTTTGAATCCAGGAAAATATTGCTAACAAAGTAACAAATCGTGAGATGATGTTTTGTAATGAATTTATTACAGATAAAATTAACTGTGACAACAATATGTGTCTGCCTAAAAGAGTGGAGTCCATGTGAATCATATCTCCACCAGATCTACCATTCTTGTTGTAGAGCGAGGAATATCATTGAACTCACAGGGGTAAAACCGTTCAAAAAAAGGGTCGACGAAAATTTGGGTAGAAACCTTGCTGACTTTATTATTAGGTATAGAATAATGATGTGAGAGTATGTGCGTATATGAGCGTGTGCGTTTGTATTGTGTTTCATAAAAGAGAAAATCATCATGATTATTTTTCCTAAGTTATTATTAACTCAAATTGTTTATGTTTATGTTTTCGAGTCAACAAACTTTTCATATTAGCTTGGTAGTTACTCTCAAAAAGGTGAAGTCACGCTCTTGTTGTAACAACGTCTCGACATAACAAGAAGATAAAAAACAACAACTCGTCCGGATAGTTAGATCTTTGTCCATAACAAATTATGATGGACAAAGCTAAAACCCACATCTTCGTCGTGATTTTTTTGAAAGTCTCATGATTTATGATATTTATCCATCTGTGTTGTACTGTGTTCTGAAAAAAACAGTCTTAGACTGGACTACCCGGGGAGCCACATACAAACATTGTCATGTGGCGGTTCGAAACCATGCATGTATGTGTAAGCGATGATGTCATCTAAGATTCTTCTCAACAATTAATTTGAAAATCTTTATCTCTCAAGCCATGTACTATGTGACGCCGGTTCAAGCAAAAAGGTTGTCAGATAAGGAATCGGTTTTGACTCTCTACTATGTGTGAACCGAATCATACTATGTAGGTGGAACCCAACAGAAATAAAAGAATGGTTCTTTTTGCCTCTTTCCCATTCCTTCCTGTGAACAACTCTCTTCCCATCGCTTTGGTTCAGTAGAAAACTCATTGTTTATGTGTAGGAACCTATTTGAGTCGCTTTTGTTGTCAGATCATTCGGTGTGATGCCCTACTATGTGTGGAACCGAATCAAAAGCCCCGTTGAATCGCTTTGCTACAACATAGTGGTTGGTCTCAAAGCGAAAATCTAGAGGGATCTAGCGAGATTGTTATAACACCATACAGTTCTTTGGCTACTAGAGGGATCTCAATATATCAAGGAGGTTAACAAACAAATAACGTAGAGCATCCGGATATCATTATGGTATTTTCTTGATAAAGCGTCGGCAACCCTATTTTCAATTCATTTCTTACTTCATGTTTTTTTATGTCGAACCCAACAACTTGGTGAAAACTCCTTTCATGCAAGGTGTATGAAGTATCTACTTCTCAAAATGAGTCTAGCTATGAAGGTTTGTTCTAATGATAAACTAATGGTTATGTAGGAAAGGTCCCCAATGATCCGGCACCAAAACAATTGCTAAGAATTCATTTTCCTACGTTGACAAATCTTGCATCTTAGGACCACAAGGTTTGTTAATAAAAGTAATTGGTGGCTATTTTGATGTAAAAGTGCCCCTGTACCAATGGCACCAACATCCTTGCTGATCATGAACGCATAATTAAATTTATGTAATCTTGAGACTGACATAATGATGATGCCATTCTTCAACAACTGAAAAATGTCGTTGTTGCCTCTCACATCCCCTGATAGGGGATATTTTCCTTCAATAAGGTCATCAAGGGGTTGGTGAATATATGCCAAGAAAAACATTCTACGTTGTTTCCAACTTTTACTACCATAACTTTATTAGGATCTATTGCTACTCTTGCTTCATTAATCATATGCCCCATATAAGCAGTTCTTCTCTGACCAAAAGAGCATCATGATCCTCTCACATGCCACTGTTATTGTCGTAGCAAATATAACACTTTCATGTAGATCATACACATGGTGTTGCAATGTTGCTACAGATACATCATGAAATACAACAACTATGGCATTATAACACAATTAAGACTTTAGTGTATCATTCATAGCTGATTGAAAAGTTGATAGAGCCCTGCCCAAGCCAAAATATATAACACCGTATTCAAACTATCCATTATGACTTTGAAATGCCTCACCCCTTCCCGCCCGGGTGCGAGGTTGTGGTGGCATCATGGTAGTTGGTAGGCGTATGGAGCCAAGTGGTTTCATTTCCGACATCGGCGTGCTTGGTTCTTCGGGGAACATGTAGGTTTGGATAAAAGAAACGGCGCCACAAACATAAAAATCAATGTATGTCTTCTTAAACCTAGTAATAAGTATATAAAATGTTGCCCTTAAACGGCGTGCTTGACTCCAAGAGCTATGTATATTCGATTTTATGTTAGAAAAAAAAACGAGGAACAAGTAAGATGAGAGTGACTCGAAGACAAGGTCCACAGCAAATAGCATGAGCGTGACGCTTGACGTGTTCCTTTGCTCGATGACCCGTCGCCGTCGTATGGAACGGGTCAAGACATGGCTAAAAGTGGGACCCACCCGATTTAGCCCGTCGCGGTCCACGTCCACCCCATCACCCAAACTCTCCGTGCACCCGGCCTATATTCCCCACTCGCAGCACACACCACCGACGCCGCTAGCGTTGGTAGACCGGGTCCACGCCCTCACCTCTCTTGTCTTTCTGTTCCCCTCATCTCCGTCCCCTCCTCCGACGCGAGATATTTCTGCGCGCCTCCGCCTCTGCCTCCTCCCCGTCGCCGTCGAGCTGGGGGAAGCCATGAACTGCCTGCAGCACCTGATCAAGTAAGTGCGGCCGGCCTAGTAGGAGGGCGGCGCGCGTCTCGTCGCCCCACCCCCTCCCCCTCTTTCGATTTCGCCGAGAAATGTTTCCTCCCCGTCGCCGTCGTCGTCTGTGTTGAATTCCGCAACAACGTGGTTGATTTTCTGCCGTCGTTCGCCCTCACAGGGAGCCTCCGGTCGTGGGATCCAGATCGATGAGGCGGCCCTCGCCGCTCAACCTGGTGAGCCCCGCGGATCCCCATTCGTTTCGAGCGATTCGTTTTTGAGTTTTTTTTGGGTCTACTACGACGGATCGGGCTGCCGCTAATCTTCTTGTTTCGGTTGCGAATGCACAGGCCATGGTTCGCGGCGGGAGTCGCCGCTCCAACACCGTCAAAACGGTAAGCATTTTCTATCGATTTCCGTTCCAGATGATTAGATACATAATACTACCATGGCTGCTGGAATCACTGTTGATAACTGTAAATCGCTATTGGAACAACTTACCTTACGATTGTGCATATACCACTGCCACTTCCTCCCACTCTAGTAACGGCTGTGGGCTTGCCATTTCAGGCATCCGGGGCATCCACGTCTAGCGCGGAGAGCAGCGCCATGGAGCCGGGCACGGAGAAGTCCGATTCCTATAGCACCAACATGACACAAGCTATGGGAGCAGGTAAAGAACAAAATCAGGTTGCATGAGGGATTCACAGCGTTGTTTTGACAGTTTGAGTGGCCGATTTACTGTTAATTTGTGAGGTTATATGGTACTAGCTGTTTTGTTCTTTGTTGAGCTGAGCTGGACTGACCGGTGTGCTGACTTAATGGATCCCTTTATAGCCGATCAAAATGAGAATTGGTCCGAGTCATATACATGTCTCCATCAAAATGCTGATTTGAGTTATTAAACTATTATTACTTGATTAGAACCATTCAGAGCAAACTATTATTCTCGATCCTAGTTTGACGTGGTCTTTATGTCTTTCGTCATTCCCCTTTATGGACCTTTAGATTTTAACAACAGCTTATCCATCTATGTGCATTTTTTTTAATCTTACCTCCCCTTATCCGAGACTGAGTATTTCAACAGCTGGCCTTGTGGAGGATCCGAGCTACTTTACATGTAGTCAGAGAAAACTATTATTCTCTATCTTAGTTTGACATTTTCGTTATGCCTTTCTGGACCTTTTTAAATTTCAGCAGCAGCTTATCCATCTAAATATATTTTTGTATCTTACCTCCCCTTATCCGAGACCCAGTATTTCAACAACTGAATGTTTCCCTGTTAGCCGCTATCACGTTATTCTCTTTGATTCTCTTCATTACATTTTATAGAATATTACCAGAAACTAAGAAGTTATAATTTGCTTACCTTCAATCCACCAATTAAGCACTAATTTCTAGTCTGGAATATAATTGCATGTATTATGTTCCTTTCTCTTGATGTTCTGTCAACAAAACTCATTCCTAAAATGTTTCCTTTTTTTCTCCCAAAATTCATTTCTAGTGTTGACGTACAGACATGAGCTTGGAATGAATTACAATTTTATATGCCCGGACTTGATTGTAGGATCCTGCTTACAGGTTCTCATCTCAGCCTTTCAGATAGAAGTTTTACACCTCTTACTCCATCTGATTATCTGCATTCTTATGCAGAGCCCACGTGATGTTGATAAGCTTCGGGAAATTGGTGTAAAAACTGTATTCTGCTTGCAGCAAGATCCAGACCTAGAGTATCCCTAACATTGAAATTATTCTACCATCATCTATGCTGCAGATGAAGAAATATATTACTAGATTATTCGCCAAATTGTAAATTTTAATTACTAAAAGTACTATGTTAGCAACATGCATTTGTATAAGATCCTAACATTTACTTTTATATGTAGATGTACTATGGAGTACAATATTTCCTATCCAAAAATGCATTTTTCTTCAGCTATTTAAATTTGTGCAATGTGTATATACATACCATGATTTAGATTTAATCTTAGCGGCATGTTACTTCCACTGCTAGGGAATGCTTTCATACTATGAATTATATGTGTTCCATCCTTCACCACTTTCCTTAGATATTTTGGAGTTGACATCAGTGCCATTCAAGACTACTGCCTAGAATGCAAAGATATTGAGCACTGCCGCGAAGAAGTTAGGTATTACAAGTTATATTCTACATGAGTGCTTTATAAGCTAGAACTAAGAATTTGTCTTGATCCAAATGCAGTTATGGAACTCCTGTGCCAAAGAGTATTTAAATTTGTAGAAGATGTTATTGTTCCTCTGGGTTTGAACTGACCAAGTTGTAGTGCTCATTCAGCCGCCTTTAGTTCCAACGAGATTTTCTTATTATTAGCAATTTGTAATATGTATTATTCATATTCCCGGTCGATCTTATGCATGCACAACACAGTATTATTATTACTCCTCTGAACCAAAATAAGTCGCCAGCTCTTCAATACTTTTATACTAGCTCAGTACATATCCTGCGTAACTTAAAATGGTTTGGAGGTAGTATTTCAGTAATGTCTTACCAGGCTGTTTAATAATGCAAAAAAGTATTGGCATCAGTGAAGTCTTCAACATGCGGTCTGATGAAAAATCTCTATTCATTAACTTTTGGCTTCTATTTTAAATCCAACAAAAAAAATTCTGCTTTTACTTAGAGGTTGGAGTTAGATGATTGATATTTCGATCAACGAGTATGTATTGTCAATGTACCTTTTCCTTACATCGAGGGCATATTTTTTCATTGTTTCTGCTGTGCCTATTTGAAATTCTAAATTGGTATAATATTCAACTACACCAGGGATTTTGATGCTTTTGATTTGAGACTGAGGCTTCCTGCTGTGATTAGCAAATTGTACAAGCTTGCCAGCCGTAATGGTGGGATAACGTATATACATTGTACAGCCGGACTTGGAAGAGCTCCTGCCGTGGCAGTAGGTTCACATGGTCTTTCTCTTACTGTTTCCCTATATGTTCAGATGTGCCAATAGGTTTACATGGTCCCGTCTCTTGTCATTTCAGCTAATTTTATCACCAGTCCCCACCCACAAAAAGAAGGCAGAGAAGTAATTGAAATAAACATGTAGACATGCATTTGCTTAAAGTTCCACCCAGTAGATAACAAATGTTATTACCGTATTTAATTCATAATTTCTTAGATAATAACATAATCATCTTATTTGGGCCAGTAAAATTTACAGTTTGCAAAGACTGCTTTGATAACTTGTCCTATCCACTGATATTTTTCGTATTCTTTGATGATTTTGCAAATTTTCAGCTAGCATATATGTTCTGGATTCTTGGTTACAATCTTAACGAAGGACATCAGCTACTACAGGTAGTATTAGGAACTTGAAATCTTATGAGTTACCGCTGTGGAACATACACAAATGTTGCTACAGAAATAATTTTTATTTGTATGATATGTATGCTCTGTTGATGCCAAAATCCCGCAACCAGCTGCTTGTTTGCACCTCTCTCTTAACGGTCTTCTGTAGTAGATTCAAGTTCACTTGTACCACATTCTGAGTTATCTTGCTTTATTATTTTTCTGGAATTTAAATCTAACCATTGATTATCTTTTAGAGTAAAAGGCCTAGCTTTCCAAAGTTGGAAGCAATTAAATTGGCGACTGTTGACATTGTAAGTGACCATTAAGTTGTCTTCAGTTTTTAGTTATGTCTTATGTGGAGAAGATAAAACAAATTTTGATAATATTTGTTCGTCCCGGATCTTTGTTCTAACTGATGACTGTCTTATTCTCTAGCTGACGGGCTTGTCAAAAAACTGTATCACTTTGAAGTGGAAAAATGGTAGTTGTTCTTCTGTTGAAATTTCGGGGCTTGACATTGGGTGGGGACAGGTATGCTTATTCTTCAACCATGTCATATATATATTTAATGTGTTCAAAGTTTCAATATATGTTGTTGCACACAACACATTCTTAACTTATTTATTTTTATGTCTTATATTTTCTTGTACTTATATAGAAAATCCCCCTGGCATATGATAAGGAGAAAAGAGCATGGTTTCTTGAGAGGGAGTTACCGGTGAGTATCAAACTGACTATCATACCGAGAGCATTTACACTGGAATACCATCGGTCTGTAATATCAAGCTTAATTGCTTCATGAGTCTTGCATCTTGATAATGCCCTTACAATTTAAGGGTTCTGAATATCCTGATATATTGCCACCAAATAAACTTAATTTGAATCGTAGTAATGGCCATCTAATTGATCCAAGTGATAATAGAGGCATGCATTGTGTTTCCTTCAGAAATGTTGATTTGCCATATCTGTTGCACACTCTCCTTGACTATGTCCAACTTCACGCGCACTATATCTTACATTTTCTCTACTTGTGTTTCCCCTGAAGGAAGGACGGTATGAGTACAAATACGTAGTGGATGGCAACTGGTTGTGCAATGAACATGAGATGAAGACCAAACCAAACGCTGATGGCCATGTGAATAACTACATACAAGTGAGCTATTTCCCTAATTCCACGGACTGCCTTGCATATTCCATTATGCCAGCATAGCTTACGTCCTCCTTGCAGGTTGCTAGGGACGACACCAGCCCTGAAGAGCAAGCAATGAGGGAGCGGTTGACTGGTCAAAACCCTGATCTTACGAAAGAAGAAAGGCTGATGATCAAAGAGTACTTGGAACAATATAGTGGGCAGTAAAAGGTTAGCCAAATTATCCAGGCTTCTGTGCTGCAGTTTCGATGTTTTGCATATACACCGTAGTGCATAAACAAATTGTTTGGATCATCAGAAAGTAACTAATTTTATGCCATCAAAATCTGCAGAACTTTCCCTGCTCGGATCACCAGGGGTGCGGTATAGCGAGCCGGGAACGCCGGCTGATGAAGATAGACTACGCAGCTCCGAACCTCTGTGCTCAGCTCATCTCACCGCCATGTGGATAGCAGCTTAACTGAAATAGCTGGCTCTCAGTATAATTACCATATTAGTCATCAAACAGTGCAGCAGTTAGTAACCCTTGTAGCCGTATAAAGTAAAAATAAAGGGCTGTGTACCTACAGCTCCAAAAACGTGTAACACATATGTTCCTGAATAAAATAAATTAGTTTTCTTCATACTACATGTTTGATTGATTTATTGATGGGGAACTGAAGACCTGATGGTTGGTTGTGTTCCACTTCCATCACCTGAAGTGAGGTGGTCCTAACTTGGAGTTGTTTACCCTATACTCCGTGCTGTTCATGTCCAACAGTCCAAGTCTGGAAGGCACTTGACAGCACTTGACAACTGAAGTAGAGTAGATCATCACATCAGAGGTGCAGTAGAGTAGAGTCAACTGTCAAAGTCAGCCGGCTATAGTTGGGTCAGGGTCTCCTCCCGTTGAAGTCAAAACCGGCTGCTTGATGAGGTGGAAATCCCCAAACTGAGCAAGAGTGCAATCTCCCCAAATTGTGTGAGAGTGCAAATTCTTTGTTAAGGAATTGTTTTTAAAAATCTCTAAATCACTGGGCATATACATGGAATGATCATTATTCTAGCCTGAAGGCCCATTTATTGCAAGATGGAAAGAGCACTCTCTCATTTGGAGTGTAAAAAAGGTAAAAACATTTGATGGACGAATGATTTGTTCTTTCCATGTAGATAGAGTGTTACCGTATCTACCACTACGATTGAATCCGATTCGAAAATTTTGCATAGATACAGATTGTCCCCCTGTCTCCCGATTACAAACAGATGAGTAGTATGTTTTTCATCTAAAGTAATGGTAGTTTACCGTTCGTTCATGTGAGCTTCACTCGCATTTTCCCCACCGTCAGCTCCCTCCCCCTGTTCCTCCGCATCACCTCTGTTCTGCAGTCTGTAGAGAAAGGAGCAAAACATGGTTTGGCAAATCTTAACAAACAAACAAACAAACAAACACGTCTTTAGGCCAACGGCAATCATCATCATAACAAACGAACCTGGAAGGAACAAGGGTAGGAGAAATAATCTTAATAAATCTTATTAGTACGAGGGATGATTACATTACAGAGGATGATGATGCTACAAGGACGTATACCTAATGAATGATGACAATGCATCCACACAAGTGTTTAACTACTACTGCTCCGTACTACCGCTAGTGCCTGCTGCTAATGAGCCAACTTTTAACTCAAGATAGCTCCACCGGCACCGCTCCTCCTGTCACTGAGCTTGTCCGTGGAGCTGCGGCGGCGGTCCTTGCCCTTGGCGTCACACAGAGGCGAGGGCCGGAAGATGGACTCGAGGTCGTCGAAGCGGAGCGTGATGACGTCGGCGCCGGCGGCGAAGAGGCGCTTCCGGCAGGCGGATGCGGGCGGCGGGCGCGGCTTCCGTGGCGCCGGCGGGCAGGTGGCGGGGTCGCCCAGGTAGCTGATCCCGGCGCCCGTAGGCGTCCTGCAGCAGCAGTAGTAGTCGTCGTCGGTTGGTTCGGAGGCGGCGGCGAGGAGGAGGTGGCGGTCCGGCGAGTAGGCCGGCGGCGCGGAGGGCTTGTAGAACTCGGGCGAGGCGGCGGCCATCGCTGTAGAGATAGGAGAGCAGAGAGGTGGTGGATGTGTTTTTGAAAAGGAGGCGTTGGGGGGAGGGAGGGTGTCGTATATGTAGGCGGAAGAATCGGGGAGACGGTCAGAGGAAAACAAGTGTGAAGACGCGTCCGTCCTTGCTGTGGAAGGAAACCGACGCTGCGTCGAGGAAGGAGATGGGAAGTTGGGGACGTTCTCCTTCCCCTTGCTGCACACGATAAAGCCAGGTAGCCCCTACCCCACTGCCGGTGCAATGTGTCTGGACTCTGGACCAGGATGGCGACCGATATACTTTGTTCAGATCAGCCATACACATGTTAGACTTATTTTTTTTACAAATATGACTCTGTCCAATTTTGTTGTCACAAGTAAACCCTTACCGGCAGCCAGCATGCGCCAAGTCGTGTCGGCCCCGCCACCTTTCTTCATTCCAAATGACGGAGTGTTCCATGTGTCGTCCCTGAAGAGACTTCCCTCCATCTGACATGGCGGGATGACACGTGTGTCCGCTTGCTGTCTTCCTGTTAAGGTTAGATTTGACAAAACAATTTGGTAGGGGTTAATTACTTTTCACAATAAATTCATGGAATTCCTATGGGACTGCACCATGTGCCTGCCTCCCCAAGGACGACATTGGCATTCGGTCGTGCGGGTCCTTGCCAACCGCCTCTTCTTCTCCTTGACGTTTTTTTTTTGCGAAGAATCTTCTCCTTGACGTTGATCCTTGACGTTCATGGCTAACTTGGAATTGTTGCTATTCTTGAGGCTGAGCGACAACGAGGACTGGTCGGGGGGGGGGGGGCGTCAATGTCCACGAGGCGCGACCTGGCTGGGCGGCGTGCCGGCCTCCGACGACGACACAGTAGCCGTGCTTCTGGTGCTCCTCCTCCCGCCGTACGTCAGCTAGACCTGCATGCCGATGCGCGCCCTTCTCTGAATGTTGTTCTTTTTCCTTGAAGATTTTTTCTGGTCCGTTGGCGATAATGTTGTGTCCGTTAATTTATATCCGCACTACACAAACAACGATACAAACTCGGATAAAATTCAAAACAAATTAGTGCATGTTTGGGTCGTGCCGTTGAAGTCATCCTAACACCCGCCGACGCAATTTCCACCCACGGCTTTGAACGCACGCCGCCTTAGGAGATTGGTCCCCGGTTATTAGCTAGATTTGAAAGGTAGGAGCAACAGGCAACATCCGACGGGCGAGCATTGTGCGCGGCAGGGTAGGGGCAGCATCGGATGCGAAGGCAACGCAGCAGTAGGCGAGGATCGCGGGAACAAATGAGGCAGCTCCGATCTCCTCGGATACCCGCAGCAGTAGCTCCAAATTCAAATTAGAGCAGAGCAGACCGGCAAGGCAACGTGGACTGACTCCTCTGACCTGATCACGACGCCCAGCATCGGATGCGCGTGCGTGGGACGACGGATCACCTCACCACGTTGTGCAGTCGCGCTCGCCCTTATCGACACATGGACAAAAATAAAAAGAAAATAAAGGAATTTCTTTCGACTAAACGAGGGTACACTGCGAGTTTCAAAACAACACGCCATCCTCCTCTTCTTCTCTGCCAGATAATAATAATATGTCAGCAAATCGAAGCACAAGCACTACACTAAAATGTCTAATGCGGCCGGTGACGGCCTTGCCCGACTCCCCCGCCAAGTTCTTGCTGGACGTAGGGGTTGCCGGCTTGGAGAAAGAGAAAACTTCGTACGACAACCTGCACTTACAGGGTGCCGCTGCCGCCTGTCGAACGCACACCCACGCCGTCCCGACGAGCTGCCGTTGTCGTCGTCGTCGTCGTCGCCAGTGACATAGGCGACCTGGAGGCTGGAGAGGGAACATGACCCAGGGAAGCACCTCCAGCCTTGTAGCAGATGCACAACATCGTCGCGCCGACAACATTCACCAGCGTGCATGGTGTCCGGCTCGACCTCTGCCCAGCCCTGCATCCTGGAGAGAATCGTGAGAGGCTGCGAGCTGAACTCATATTAAGTTCTTCTGCACGTCATACACACATGTCTGAAAAATGGTGCTCTCCTCAAGACATGAATTTTGGTGAAAATTTGGAAACGAAAAGGGCCCAAAACCGTTGAGCTTTGGTTAATCGAATGCGGTAAAGAACCAGATGTTGATTAACTTCCAACCGGGTTTCAACCCCTTTCCATTACGAATAACGGAAATACACCAAGTTCAAACCACCAGAGAGATGGGAGGAGAGAGTAGAAGCGAGTTGGACGCAGCAGCAGAAAACCTGTTGTGTACCGCCTCGACTCGAGACGCACACTACAGGGTAAAAACCTGCTGCCACCCAAGGTATCAAAACAACTAGCTCAACCGAGCAATGAACTAAAACCTACAGGAGCAAACACCAGAAATGAGCAACACACGCTCCAAAAAACAACCAACAAGAGTTTTAACATCCTCCTTTTGCTTTCAGTGTCTTCCATGCACCCAAATTTTGCTTGTTACAAGGAATCCGGGCAAATTTTGTGGTTGGACGGCCAAATTCACTGAATCTTGAGCTACTCCTCTGATCAATTATGAGCTACAACATTAGTTATTTCAGCTAATTCTCTGTGATCAGGTTTGGTTTTATCTCATCACAGGAAATCTTGTTTGGATTTCACCAACATTGCAATCCATTCCAACAGGTCAAAACACAAAAATAGAAAGAACATCCACAACAGCGTAACACTCTCCTGATCCTCTAGTTATGTTCATTTCGATGGGATTTTCTACGTCACCTTCCGGCTAGTGTCACCTCTTAAGCTGCTCTCTTGCGCCTCTATGGAAACGGACCGGCAGCACAGTGAGTGTTGCATCCAGGCCTGAGCGGGGGCAATGAGCGGTGCCTCATTGCCGCGGCCGCGTTGAGCACGAGCCCTCGGCGACGTGTCTGATCATGGCCTTGCCCGACTCCCGAGCGAAGTGCCTTTGCCTGAGCTGCACGTAGGGGTAGCAGAGCGCCGCCAGCGGGTGCGCTGGCTTGGAGAAGGAGAACACCTCGTACCACACCCGCTCCTCCTCGTCCACCTGCACCGAGAACCGCTCCTCCCCAGCCTGCACATTATTCATTCATACCCACACCAAACGAACTGAACAATGTCAAACCATAATCATACAACTTCTTCTAAAAAAACTTCTCAAGAAATGGAGTATTGCTGTGGGGAGTGAATGTACCAGCAGATGGCCCTGCAGGGTTCCGCTGCCGAACGCGAAGAGGCCTCCTTTAGCACTCTTTCGGCGTCCCGGGGCGTTGGCGTTGTTGTCATCAGTGACATAGGCGATCTGGAGCGGGAACATGACCCAGGGGATCACCTCCTTGTAACAGATGCAGAACTTCGTGCTGGCCTTCACCGGCGTGTCCGGTTCGACCTCTGCCCAGCCCGGTGCCAAGTGCCTGACCAAGAACACCAGTTTTAGCATGCAGACAGACAGAACAGTGGAATTTAACATCATGCCAGCTTCAAAATCCGGCGCAGGCTTACTTCCATGAGAGGAGGGCAGATTTGGCACGGAGGAAGGTGTCGGAGCCGGAGCCGATGAGGACGCGCGAGCGGTTCACGGAGAAGCCGCGATCGGAAAGCACTCTGTCGGTGTCTTCAGAGGTTAATGCAGCTGATGATTTTGGCGCTGAGGCGCCATGGAGAGCCGCGTCGTAGTTGAAGCCACCAGCAGCCGCAAGGCAGGACTTCTGTTCCTCCCGTGAGGGGCGGCCGAAGCTCAAGAAGAGGCCTCCCCATGCCATGGATCCTAGAGAGAATGGTGTGATGCGGCGAGCTGAATTGGTGTTCTCCTGAAGACATGAATATCATGCACATTCAGTTATTCTGCACGTCATACATGTCTAAAAATTGGCGCTCCCCTGAAGACATGAATTTTGGTATAAATAACAACAAAGACACAAAACTGGCGAGCGTTGTTCTGAATTGACACGGTATAAATAACCGAAGGCGATAAGTAACCAGATGTCGATTAATTGTGTTAAAAAGAGATTTAGTTTCAATTAAGGAGAGATACTCCCCTGATCAATCATGAGATACAGTATCAGTTATGAGATACTCCCCTGCTCAATTATGTGGTTGCTGAGATACTCCCCTGATCAAGATACAGTACCAGCTATTTCAGCTAATTCTCTGAGACCAGCTTTGATTTTATCTCATCAGAGGAAATCATGTTTAGGCTTCACCAACATTGCAATCTATCCCCACAGCGAAAAATCCCAAACATAAAGAACATCTTTTTAGATAATCTACAACAGCGAAAGGCTCTTCCGTTGTGACCCTCAAATTAAGTTCCTTTCGATGCAATTTTCCAGCGTCACCGATTTCTGGAGATTGTTCGTACTCCTACTAAACTTGGTGGATCCTAAATTTCTTGGAAACTCCTGACAAGGGAAGGGACGAAGTACTACATAGATTGGGGGGCAGGGAGAGGGTAAAGGAGGAGGGACGTACCTGGAGCCTCGAGAAGCGGAGGACGGGACAGCAGAGAACCTTGGCCGGGCGGCGGCGGTGGCTGTGGAGGGGTGGAGAGCCAGCCGGCCGACGAGCGGTGCGGCGGCTCAGCGGCCGGCCAGGAGCAAGAGCAACCGTACGTGGCAGGGTCACAGCCTCTCAGAGGTACGGAGTAGTTTGCTGAGTGGACACCTCGCTCCGTGGGCCCATGGAGCATACGGCCCTTGCAGTACCGACGAACAGTGAACCAGCGCATGGCCTCATTCGATGACGGCCCAGGTCCATCGGAGCCGAGGCGGCAACATAAAACTACCAGTTCCTACAAGTACTCAAAAAACAAAACTAGTTTCTAAAAAAAGAGAAATATAATAAAACTGAAATGTCAAACAACTCAGAATAATAGATACATAAAATCATATTTTCTCATATACCGTGACATCAAGTTAACCTTTTAGGATCACGTAGACAATGCAGAATTGTAGATGCATACACACGACCACATCATCATACACACCTAATCTCAAAGACTCAAAGTTCCTTCATAGTTGCAAACTAGTATTGAGATCCACCGAGTAATAAAAAAATTAGTATAGACAAATAAATAAAGCAAGAGTAATTTCTAGATTTGAGAAAAAAGCCATGTGTCTTATTTTTATGACGAGTATGGGAGGAAATGCCAATGATCCTCCGAACCAACTCTCTTTAAATTTTAAGATTTTGTATGAAACTTTATCATGACTAACAAGCACGAAACAACATATGATCAATCATGTACGCTTACTGTCATTTTTATTTAATAAAATTTCGGAATGGTATGAATTCATCAACATTAAATTTTTCATCACCATATTCCTTTCAACATCCATTATGTTCCCAACAATCTTAAGTACCAAGTATCAATTCATAGAAAAATAGCCAAAAGTTACTATATTCTTTGATTGGAATCTTTTTGAACTTGTAGTGGGTGAAATTATGACGTATCATCTCTCAACCGAAAAATTTCCTCATCCAACCACATTCACCTCCTTCCATTCCTATGATCTTGTAAGGGTTCGTTGTACGTAGTATATTTCAGTCATTTATTTTTATATAGTTTTACATAACAATCTGTGAACTAATAGGAGATCAAAAAGGTAAACAAGAAATTTCCATGACATTACATAATGAATAATGGAACATGCATATATTAGTATGTCAGTTTTACTTTAAAAGCTCACTTAAATCTCATGGGTTGTTCATAACTTTCTCAGAAATTTCAGTATGTACATATTTATTTGGGAGCTAGTGACTAGTGAGCATGTAAATTTCAGCATATAAATATTTATTTGTCGAACGAGCAATTGATTTATAGATTAATGCACCGACAGTGTAGTTGAATAACAATGGACATGAATTGTGTCATAATTACTAATAACTTATTTGTGCCGATAAACTTATGTTGATTTTGATTGTTATTTTTCCTTTTTTTTCCAGGGTCCGCTGTTTAGAGATCTTTTTCGATTATTTATGTTTCAAATATTTCCATCTATATAATTAGTTGATTATCTTTTGACTCATTACATTATTTCCTCTCTCTTCCCTCCATCTATCTCCCTTACCTCCCTCCCTCTCTCTCTCTCAATATATTTGAAAGGAACTTTCAGTTGGTTCATGTTTAGACGAATGTTTCTTTATATTGTATGTGCTTTTCATCTCCAGAATTGCTAGTAAAATGTCCGTCTGTTGTCACGGGATCTGAATATTTTTTATAAGGTAGTCCGTGACCGTGCATATATCATCACACACATGTTGTTACAATTTATGTGAGTGACACATCCCTCGCTGACCAGTGCATAAGGTTCAATAGCACATTCTGATGGTTGGATGGTGGAATTATTGCTAACCAGTGTTGATCCCTCACTACGCCTCTCTTATGCTTATTTCTCGCCTCCTCTCTGTTGTTGATCCTGCGTCGTTCGCTGCTTCCGTTGATGGTTCTTTTATGTTGTATATCGCTGATTTTTCTTTTCATGTGTTGTTCGTGTAATAAATAAGCCACGCTACAGATTTATCATTATACTCCGTAGAGATTGAAATGTAATTTATTAGCCACGGGACAACAATGTTTGCGGGACACATTGATCTTAAATTAATTGTCATGTCTGTCAACCGTGTGAGAAAAAACCACGTGGGACGAACGGACGGTGGAGGCGCCATCCCAATTAATTATTTGGTTTGCCTGTGAACGTGTAATTACTTGTGTTCAAGTGTGGGGAAAAACCGGCGTGCGGAAAGAAAAAAAGCAACAACGAGGGGGGTTGTAGCTTGGATTGTATGTATGGGAGACGGAAAAATGGAGGTGCATAGAAAGTGGAACCTTTAGGGTGTGTTCGTTTTTGGAACAGGGTGGAATGGAATGGAACGGTTCCATTCCGTGAGCCCGTTCTTGTGTTCTTTTTAGGAATGGAGTGGAATGGGGTGGTTCCAGAAAAGAGAATATTCCCTCAATATGCGGAACCGACCGGTCCGGCCGATTCGGCCGGACGAGGTGGAACGGAACAGTAATCCTGAACGATTTACTCTAATTTATTCAAGTTTAGCAATAATCAAGCAAGATTAATCAAATTTAGCAATAATTAATTAAGTTTAGTAATAATCAATCTAGATTAGGAAATAATTAATCGAGTTTTATGCCGTTCTCATTACATTCCATTTCACCCCATTCTAGAAAAGAACACAAGAATGGAACGGTGCCGTGACAATTTTTTATTTAAAAAGAACACAAGAATGGAATGGTTACATGACCGCGGAATGGAATGGTTCCATTCCATTCCACTTGGTTCTAAAAATGAACACACCCTAAGATACTAGAGAAAATCTTCTTCCATTATATTTCAGAATAAATAATTCTTATATTACGATCCAAGTTATGAGACATTAGAAAATCTGTATAGGTGGTAGATATTGAGGCCTTGGGAAAGGTGCCGTTTGCATAGGTTTTGGTGCAACATCACTGGAGCAAGACGAAAACCTCAATGATATTGAAGAAGCCGCACATTTGTTTTGTGACAAACACATCTATTGCATATATTTATAATATTGATATTTACATAGTGGACGTGATACAGAAAAGAATGTCGCCCAACTGAACTGTAATGAAAATATCCGTCTAGTCTTGTAAGTCAGCGTAGGACTTCCCTTAGCTCTGAAAGATCTAGTTCTTCTTTAATTAAATTCCTTTCTACTTCTATAATAGATCTAGTTCGTTTGAATATGTTTTCATTCCTGGTTATGCATGTACCGCCCATGAAATAATCTCAGCAAGATCCTTAGAGAATGGTTTCTTGAACTCCCTGATGCTATGATCCCAATAGACATGGGGTTCTGCTGGCCTGTCTCTATTTGAGTCATTGTAATTCTAGCTTTTTTTCGATCTAGCTGTCCGTTGCAAATGGGCAATGCAAGAAAATATGGTCTATTAATATTGACTCTATAACAGGTCCTCTAGACTCTAGTCATGCCAGCTGAATAAGACAGAGTAACAAATCCTTCCGTTGCAGCATTTCCCTTGTGTTTTGTCTGATTTGCCGCATCGATCGACATCATCCAACTTATGGTTTACACAAACACCGGCATCAAAGGGTGGCTAGACGTGCTGGAGGTTATCTACCGGCTGGATAATTCCTTTTCCTCTCACCTTCTTAGAATTATATCCTCAGAGTGAAGGGGCGATCAAACTATTGTGCCAGATTGTAGAGGCATTCATGCATACATTATGAATTGTGCTTTCTTAGTTATCATGGCATTACGAATGCCTTGACCGTATTCCACATATGAAGTTATTGAACTTGTTACTCGAAGGATTATTGCTTCCTACCACCACTCACCTTTCCATTTGGTATAAACAAAGTTAGTAATTAACAAATATTTTAACCGATATATAGCACAATATATAATCACTTATATAATTAACAGGTAAAACCGGTAGTCCAATGCTTCTCAAATCTCAGTTACACATATAGATGGCTACACGAGTAATCCGTCAAAAAACCCTTTAAAGACAATTATAACTGAACCAATTGCAGATAGTACTACTAATCCTTCTGTCAAAACAAAAGCCTTTAGTCCAACAAATTGCTCCTCTCCTCTAGAACTTATCAGGGAACTCCTGTTACGAATTCTAAGACCTGTTACATTATGTAGTATACGCTCGGACGGCCTCGACGATAGGTGCACGGCACATGGGGCATTTTCCGTCCCGGTTGAGCAGCTCGCTCGCACACATTGAGCAGGTGCACATGTGCCCACACCTGAAATGTTAGCACAGGATGTCACATTAGTGTTGTTCCTGAATATATTTTGCCACTAGAAATGTGCGTCCACATAAGGTGACAAATGAAAGCAAACCTGTAGAGAAGCGAGTCGATTTGGTTGTCGCAGCAGATGCAACAGGTTCCTTTCCTCACAAGATGCCACCGTGACGCATCATCTGGTTGTCCTTCAGCCAACCCTAGGTTCATAATTCAGAGTATTTTGTCAGACACATACACAAACACATAGTCCAAGAGATTAGTAAGAAGGGAGGGATCAGTAGTGTGACTGACCTTGAACGCCTGTAGAGCGGTTCATAGCAGCAGAGACTTCTTGTTTGATGGATCTCTGTAGCTCTATCTGCATCTCCTGCATGGCGTTCATTTGAAGAGAGATCCTGGACATGTCTACTTGCAGCTTTTGTATGGCACGTAACACCTGCCAAATAGATTTCTTTCAGCAGTAAGCCAGTAATACAAGAGGATTATCTTGAACTGATAGTAGTGACCCGGAATGAATAAAGAGGAGACTCACAGATTCAGGGTGGGTCCAATACCGTCGTCCAGATCCTTGACCTGTGAATACAAACGACGGATGGCCGGTGGTGTCGTGTCCGTCCCCATTTGGCTCGTTGATCCCATGTTCGGCATGATCTTCGTTCTCAGAAGCAGGTGTGTTTGGCATCCGCCTTTCACCAAGCTCTTGTCTTGGAGCATGCGATTGCATGAGCTGCTGGCGCAGACTTTCACGTAAGGCGATGGTAAGAAGATTAGAGACACTGCGCCTGCAAAATATGACCTGCTTAAGGATATATGATTCAAGAGAGAGCTAAACTGCATTTTGTGATTTATATTTCAAAAAGTACTACCTGGTTAAGAGTTCATCAGCTGCATGATGTTCGACGTCTCCATCGACTAAATCTCCGCCTTCTCCTTCACTTGGATGCTCACAAGTTCCAGCTTCTTCTCGCACAGTGTTATAAGCTGGACTTAAATAGGAAGAACCAAATTGCTCAATACCCTCTTCTGAAGACTCCGAGACTGAATACTCGTCGTCATATCCGTTCATTTGTTCGTGATCAATATCATCCTGCAAACCGTCATTACTGTTGCTTGGTACAGTACGTTGTACATTGCCAAATTGTTCTTCCGATGGATGGAACGTATGGATCTCATGATTTCCAGTAGGGTTATCAAAATGATGATTTTCGTCATCTAAGACCTGATCTGTAAAACTGTGATACTCACTATCTGCAGCACTGCTTTGAGCCCCCACTGGCACGGAATGGCTACTTGCTTCATCTTCTGCGACAGGGCTATGCTGTCCTAATTCTGTGGTTTCCACAGAAACTGACACTTCATCGTGCACAGTGCGAAAGAATAATATCCGTCGGAAAAAGGACTGGAAACAATAGCTATATATATATCAATCCCATGAAATAAAAATGGAGCTGTCAATTAATTATGAAAACGAAATGTTAAACTTCGTGGCTAAAGGTCTTTACAAACATGCATGAGGCAACTAGAGAGGCCAAGCCTCAAATATACGGAGGAGATGATGATCGTGCATGGTACTTGGCCAAGCCTCAAATATACGGAGGAGATGATGATCGTGCATGGTACTTGGCCAAGCCTCCAAAGTAGAGAAACATAAGCTAATCCCTACGATGTGACTATGTGAAGAAAGTACTCGGATCATAGGATTGAGGTTCTGACCTCAATGCAGTCGCGGTGAACAAAGGCGGAGACGGCGTGGTGCTCGGAGAGGCTTTGCAGCTCACGCCTCACGACGTGCGTGTGTTTCTGCTCAACGTGGGCGTCGCCCTGGCCCTGGCCAGCACTGCGGAGGAAGGAGGCGTCCAGCATGGTGGAGACGGCATGGATCTCGGAGTCGCGGCGGTTGATGTCGAGCGCCGTGAAGAACATCTGCGCGCACGCCTGCCGGCGCCACGCTGCCCACTGTGCGATGATCCAGGACGCACATGTCGCGGAGATGATGGAGCAAGCCATGTTGTTCTTGGGGCGGAGGTCCTCAATGGCGATCGAGGCGATGGTGCTCGGTGCAACGCGCGGTAGCGCTGTCCTAGCTAGTGCGGGACGACGGGCGAAAGTGGACCTGACATATTCCATGGTGCCGCGGAGGAGTAAGAGAGCGGAGAAGCTTGAAGCACTACAGGAGTAACAGATCAGCCCGACGGCATTTGCCGTCGGGCTCATCACAGTAACCTTCGGCCTCAGTGAGCCCGACGGCCACCGTCGGCCTAAGGCCGTCGGGCTGTGATCCATCGGGCTCACGCCATGGCCGTCGGGCTCACAAATGCCGCCGGGCTAGCTCGTGACGCCGACGGTTATTTTAGGCCGTCGGGCTTAAAGAACCCTCGGCGCAGAAACTGGTAACGGCGCTCCGTCACGAGACACGCGTCACCAGCTGGAGCTGCAGGCGTTACGGTGAGCCCGACGGCATTGCCGTCGGCCTCACCACAGGGTTACTACACCGACGGCAAAAACCGTCGGCCTCACCACTGCATAATAATGCAATATAGAGTGACGCCGACGGCATTGCCGTCGGGCTCAGTCTGGAGTGAAAACAGCAGCATTTTGCTGCATTTTAATTATTCCCTGCAAATTTCAATTTTTTCCTGGGATTCACATATAAACATCATCAAACTCATGAACATCATCATATAGGGATCATCAAACATATAAACATCATCATATAGGGATCATCAAACATATAAACATCATCAAACTCATGAACAACATGTAGGGATCATCAGCTACCAAATATATCACACGTTTCTATATCACACAACATATATCACACGTTTCTACATGATCAAGCTCATGAAGCTACAAAATGATCTCTCCGTCATTTGCTCTCTAGCACGAATTCCACCGCCAAGAGGATGATCACTACAAAATGAAAACGAACTCCGGTTAGCATGGCAAATGTATCAAGTTCAAAATCATGCAAGAGAAAATGATCAAAGTCATGCAAATCTTCTAAGTCCAAATTCATGCAAGGAAAAATGATCAAAGTCATGCAAATGTTCTAAGTCCAAATTCATGCAAACGTTCTAAGTCCAAATTCATGCAAACATTCTAAGTCCAAACTGAATCATGAAAAATAGTTCTAAGTCTATGGTTGGTTTATGTCAGAGTTTTTCATGAACTAACTGGGTTTGGCGATTGTCGACGCATCTCGCGGCTCTCGTGGTGGGGTGATCGATGCAGCGAGGTAGAAGCACCCGGGCTAGGACCTTGTGAGTGAACCGGAGTGGCCATGGGTGAGGCAGAAGCTCGACCAAACGGAGCCCGTGAAGAAGACGATCCCTACATGTTTGAACAAAATATGACTAAGTGTAAATATCTAGATGTACAAAAAATAACTTAGTGAAGCTTTGGTGAAGTACTAACAGGAGTCGCCTGGGTGTAGTGTGCGACGAAATCGGCGTAGCACGGCCGTGGAGGGTACGGCGGTGGTGGCGGAGCCGGTACTGGCTCGGGTAGTGGAGCACTCTCTCTCATTGCCGTACTAAGCGCCTGCAAGTGAGTTTAGATGTCACGCATTATGAAGTACAAACTCGGACAATGAAATTTATTGGCTAGGATTGGATGGACCACAACTCACCGTCATATAGGCAAACTGATGCGACTGCTGAGCTTGATACACAGCCGCCGAATGATCCTGCATCTGCTGCATCCAAGCATCCTGAGCCTCTTGCCAGGCTTGTTCCATTTCCTTAAATATGACATAGTGAATCTCATGAGCATACCCATATATGAATGGGAACTAAGAATGAAGAAGAAAAATGAGAGAAAGCGTACATGGTCCACAGCATGGGCGGCTCTAGAACGCGGTGCACGAGGTGTAACAGAAACACTCGTGAGTGATTTGACACGTGTGTAGTTGGTGGTAGGCTTGATCACCGTGTCAAATGTGCGCGAGCGGCCATGTGGCCTTCCACCTCTTGCGAGAATCACGACCCTCTCGTCGACTGGCTCCTTAACAGGGTCAGAATCCGGTCCATTCAGCTCCTTGTACCTGATGGCATTCATAACAAGTAAACAATTAGTAAGTACAAATTATTTCTTACTTGCATTTAGTAAACATGATCTTGAAAAATAAACCTGGTCTTGTACTCCTCAAGGTTTTGAATAAACCTGTTTTAGTACCCCTACAAATTACAATTTTGAATGTAATCTAATAATTTAAGAAAAAGTGGAAAAAACAGTTTTGAGCCCGACGGTGTTGCCGTCGGCGTTAGAGTGGGTGGTTACGGCACCGTTAGCTCGCTGCGCCCGGACGTCCGCACGGGGCCAGTACTCCGACGGTGTTACTACGCCGACGGTGGCCGTCGGGCTTACGTTAGGACGCCGACGGCACTTTAACGCCGACGGTATTATGCCAGCCGTCGGTGTCAGATTATAAGGCCGACGGCCACGACCTTTGGCCGTCGGCGTTAGAATAACCGTCGGGCTGGTCAGCCACTCCCGTAGTGAAGCGTGGGAGCAAGAGAAGAGAGAGTGGCAAGCTTGAGGAATCGGAGGAAGAAAGTGAAGAGTTTTTGAATATATATACACACATTGGTCTACACATATTACGAGTACCCTTTTATGAGACAATGAGCCAAATAATATCTCGCTAAAATATTACTTCCTTGATTAGCTAGCTTCCTAGTTATAATATTTATCGCCTACTAACTAATAATATAATTATTCACTATTTTTGGAAGTAACGTCAAGACATTTATAAAAGTGTTAATTAGATAGATAGACATTGAATTTTTTGTAAAGTTTTATAGAA
Organism: Poa annua; assembly: GCA_026929855.1. Taxonomy (NCBI): domain Eukaryota; kingdom Viridiplantae; phylum Streptophyta; class Magnoliopsida; order Poales; family Poaceae; genus Poa; species Poa annua. The sequence continues at coordinate 264,166,315 of CM049427.1, read as the reverse complement.
TGGTTTATACATATTTGCTGAATAAATTTATGAATATAGGCGTGGGAGCAACAGAGAAGAGTGAGGAAGCTTGAAAGCGTGAGAGGAAAAAATTGGAGAACTTTTAAATTTATAATATTTGTCTATACCTATTACAAGCACACTTTTATGAGACAATAAACCATATAATATCTTGCTAAAATTACTTTTTTAATTAGCAACCTAATAATTATACTAATTTTATTGCCTACTAACTAATAATTAATACAGTTTATTTATTATTTTTGGAAGCAACATCAAGGCATTTAATAAAAGAGTTCATTAGATAAATGTCATTGATTTTTTTTGAAGTTATATAAAATGATCTATACATATTAGAAGAATAAATTTATAAATATAGACATGGGAGCAAGAGAGAAGAGTGAGGAAGCTTGAGAGTGTGAGAGAAAAAAATTGGAGAACTTTTGAGTTTATAATAATGGTCTATACCTATTACATGCATACTTTTATGAGACAATAAAAAATATAATATTCGCTAAAATTAACTTTTAATTAGCTACCCACAATTTTTTTACTAATTTATCGCCGGCTAACTAATAATAGGATTATTTAGTATTTTTGGAAGCAACGTCAAGGCATTTATAAAAGTGTTCATTACATAGAGAAGTTATAAAATGGTCTACATATTAGAAGAATAAATTTATGAATATAAGGCGCTGACTCATCTGTGAAATTCGTTTGCTAAAATTACAACTTTAATTAGCTTGGCGTATAATTATACATATATGGCCTACTAAATAATCATAATTTATTTAGTAATATTGATTGGAACCAGCAATCAGAGCATTTTTTAACCATTTATTTAACGATTATTCTATTTCGGGTACACGTGCCCCAAATTGAGGCGTGGGAGGAAAAAACTGGAGAGCCTTTGAATTTATAATATTGGTCCATACCTATTAAGCACACTTTTATGACCCAATAAACCATATAATATCTCGCTAAACTTTTCTAATTAGCTACCCTCATCATTATACTAATTTTATCGCCTACTAACTAACAATATAATTTATTTAGTATTTTTGGAAGCAACCATTAAGGCATTTATAAAAGAGTTAATTACATAGATGTCATTGCAATTTATTGAACTTCTAAAGAATGTTCTACACATATTAGAAGAAAAAAAATATTAACATAAGCTGCCGATCCGTGAAACTAAAATTCTAGATAACATTATCTTTTGCTAAAATTACACATTTAAATAGCATGCCACATGATTATACATATTTTATCACCTACTAAATAAACATAATATATTTAGTAGTTTTGTTTGAAACCAACATCAAGGCATTTATTATTCTATCTAGGGTACACGTGCCCCAAATTGAGGCGCGAGACGAAGAAAATGGAGAAGTTTTTAATTAATATACATATTACAAGTAAACTTTAATGAGACAATTAACCATATAACATCCGGGTAAAATTGCATCTTTAATTAGCCTAATAATACTAATTTTATCGCCTATTAACTAATAATATAATTTATGTAATATTTTTGTAAGCATCATCAAGACATTTATAAATGAGTTAATTAGAAAGATACCGGTGCAATTTTCTGAAGTTACATAGAATGGTCTATACATATTAGAAAAATAAAATTTATGAATATAAGCCCAGGCCTCATCCGTGAAATTAAAATTCTAGATAACATTATCGTTTGCTAAAATTACATCTTTCATTTGCTAGACATTTTCAATAATTATACTTGTTTTATTGCCTACTAAATAATCATAATGTATTTAGTAACTTTGTTTGGAACCGTCATCAAGGCATTCATTGAACGGTTATTCTATCTGGGTACATGCGCCCTAAATTGGTCTTCCGTGCGGCGGATTATTACAACATGAGTTATGAGACACGCAAATTTTCATGATATGTGATCTACATTCGTTGGAGATTCGTGAAATTCCACAAAGTCAAATATTGTGACATATTTGAAGGGAATATGCCCTAGAGGCACTTAATAAACATAGTTTATTGGCAATATCCCACTTATTCATCATATGTTGTATACCATGTTATAACTGTATTAAGCGAAAACATTAGTACAGGTGTGGTAGATAAACAACCAGGTCCCTAGTAGGCTCTACTAAGACTAGTTTTGTTGCGCGATTGATGATCGAGGTTTTCTGATCATAAGTCATGGTGCCAGTCGGCAATGGAAGTCATATCGTTAGGTGTAACGATGTGATGAACATACCCAGTATTTATAGGACATAGTCATTACGCCTTAAAACCGTGAGACCAACTCTTATTGTTATTCCTGGAAGATACTTTGATTGCACCAAACGTCATATCTTATTTAGTGTGACAATAACGGTGATACTTTTGGGTATTGGAAGGGGGTAGTTGAGACGAGGGTTCAACAGCGGGATTTGTCAGTCCGCATAGCCGGATAGATACTCTAGGGCCCACTCGGTGAGATTATGTCAAATGAGTTTGCAAACATGTTACTAGGTCACCAGCTGACATAATATCATAGACGAGTAGAAGATAGCGACGTCCGTAACGAGATCATACTAGGTATGGAGATTGAAAGAGCATTTTCCCTCATGTGTGGTTTTGGTAATTGAATGACAATCTCTATGGACTAATGTTTACTTTGAGATATCATTATAGATCATGTCCATGGAATTGTGGAGTTCATGTGTTGGACTCTTGAAGCTTGTGTTGAGTGAAGCTTATTGCAAGAATGTCTTGAAGATTCAAGACATCATCTTAGTGAAGAAAAGATGAGTTGTGCAAGACCAAGAGAAGCTTTCTCGAAAAGATCCTATGCTTGGTGCTTGCAATGGATACATGAAGACGAAGCTTAGCGAGACTCTCCCATTGTGAGCATGGGGGAGTATTTGGAGAAGTCTTCATCAAGCAAGTGTTTGGACGCGCAATCAAGAAAGATGATCCACTTGAAGAGATCAAGATATTCATCATCCAACTCAAGTGGAATGCTCAAGGCAAAGGTATGATCTTGATAGGGCTATAGGATAGATAGGCGTACTATCAAGAGGGGCTCTCAAGTTGGTAACTTGATCGCATTCTTGTGGAGAGCTCAAACCTTTGCATACTTGGCATATCATATTTCTTGGTTCTTATTTGGCTTTTATGTTGGTGAGGAGTTAGAGCTTGGTTCATCTCCATGTCAAGCTCTGGTTCATCGAAATCGGTTTTACTTTGGACAACTTGTTGCGTTTTCGGTGGCGGAAATATTGCCGGTTCTACCTTGAGGGAAGTCCCACACCTTGCCATGTGTGGAGATTTTACTCTAACAAAATTGGGTACTCATCGTCGCTATCTTTCCAACAAAATTGGTCTCACCTCTTTTGGAGTTCATTTGCAAAAGTTATAGCAGTTTTCGTTTCGGTGTTCTGCTGATTCGGATTATTGGGGCCGGATATTCCGCCCTACCGGAATTTCCGGTTCCCCAGCTCATCCAAGAAAACGGCTAAGGAAAGGAGAAAAAGGGTTCTGACTCCAGTCGGAAATTGTGCTCGGAAATTTCCATATACCGGAATTTCCGAGTGCCCCCAGAAAAGTCCTCCAGAAATGGCTAAGGAAAAGTTTGGTTTTGCTTCTGACTCCAGCCGGAATTTCCGAGCTCTCTTAGACCGGAATTTCCGGTCACCCGGAAATTCCGAGTCTCACTTATACCGGAATTTCCGAGTGTCGAAACAGCCAACGGCTATATTTCCTGGAGGGGTATAAATACCTCTCCTCTTCTTCTTCCTCGGCCAATCCAAGGCAGCACGACTTTCCCCTCTCTCCTACTCCATTGTTGACCTTGAAAAGCTCACTTCCCTCTCAATCCCTCCATTGAATCTTCCATATTCTTTAGGGAAAGTTGAGAGGAGATCTAGATCTACAATCCTTCCAATCCATCTCTCCTCTAAGTGAGGGGAACTTAGTGGATCTAGTTCTTGGAGTTCCTTTGTGGTTCTTCTTCTTTGTTCTTCCTCTCTTCTCCCCCCATAAGCATTAGTTGCTTTTGGTGGGATTTGGGAGTGAAGGATTTGACTCCTTTGTGGTTTCCTTTGTTCTTCCTCTCTTATTCCCCCATAAACATTTGTTGTTGTGTTGGAATTTGAGAGTGAAGGACTCGAGCACTTCGTGTGCTCTTGCCATTGCATTTGCATCGGTTTGAGCCCTCCACGAGAATTCGTGGTGGTATTACTTGTGAGCTTGTTACTCTTGGGTCTTTGGACCCTAGACGCCTTTTGTGGCCGGCCTTTTGTGGCCAAGACCTTTTGTGGTCACTTGAGAGCCCCCAATTAAGTTGTGGGTGTGTGCCTCAAGACTTGGGAGCCCCCAATTAAGTTGTGGGTGTGTGCCTCAAGAGTTGTACGGGATTCGATCTCCGCCCCAAAGGAGATCAATAGGGGAAGGTGAACTCGAACCTTTTGTGGTTGAGTTCATCAGGAGAAGAAGGTGAGCCTTTGTGGCGTTGCGGCTAACCTGTTGTGGTTGCGCACACCTCTCCAAACGAGACGTACACCTTTGGGTGGAACTCGGGAATACATCCTCGTCTCCGCGTGCCTCGGTTATTTCTATACCCGAGCTCTTTACTTATGCACTTTACATTGTGATAGCCTTCGTGCTTGAAGTCATATATCTTGCTATCATCTTGTTACTAGTATTGCTTAGCTTAAGTTGTTGGTGCACATAGGTGAGCCTAGTTTATATATCTAGGTTGTATGCTTGTTAAAGTAAACCTCTAGTTTTATTCCGCCTTTATCAAGCATACCGGAATTTCCGGGTCATTTGTGTACCGGATATTCCGGCTACTCGGAATTTCCGGTCACTCTTGGACCGGATATTCCGGTTCCTCGAAAAAGTTTTAAATCGCCTATTCACCCCCCCCCCCCTCTAGGCGACGTCTATCCGTTCAGAGATATCTGAGAATGATGCTCGGACGTGCTAAGTATCGACATGACAAAGGGTTTAATACTAGACGTCCAGGTTTGATAGATGAAAGTCATTCGTTATATCACAGGGATTAATTCATGGGGTCCAGGCCTACGAGTTAGTCATTGATCGGAGAGGAGTCTCGATCATGTATGTTATTATATCGAACCGCTAGGGTAACACACTTAAGGGGTTTCGACAAGACAACCGGAAAGGAAAGAGATCACCGGGAACGTCCCGGGAATGGTCTGATGGAGATCGGGCAGCGACGAAATAGTTTTTGGAGAAAGAATAAATTATATATAATATGTTTGATATTAATTAGTGTAATTAATGATTAAATATGATTTTATATATTTGTTTTCGAATTTTTAAAGGCTGGTTTCCCTAAATGGGCCTTCTGGTGGAAAGAAGGCCCATCAAGGGGGGAAAGTCCCCCCAGGGCTTCGGATTGAGGGAGGGCCGGCCTAGGTGGGCCAAATGGGCCCACCTAGGGCCGGCGCACTGCCCTAGCCGCACCAAGGGATGTGGGGTAGTCCCACATTGCCTGGCTAGGGAGGTTGGCTCCCCAAGGAGCCTATATAAGAAGGGGCACCCCTGGCTTTTTAATTCACCAATTAATTTCCCAATTCTCTCTCGATCTCGTGATTCCCTTTATCGGAGTTGCGCCGAGTGGAGAGGGGGATCTCTTCCACCATAGCCCGCTGCCGCCCTGCTGGTGTTCCGGTCCAAGTCTTCCGCTGCTCGTCCTGGACTGGAGCTTCGGAGGCCGTCGTCTCCACCGTATGTGTGTAACGCCTTGCGAGGTGCTGCGCTAGTGGTACCCGGAGGCCTACTTCCTCCACCCGACCTCGAGGTCATCTTCGTCGTCTTCGTCGCGTCGAGTTCTCCGCGACCTAGAGGTCGGCTACGTCGTCTTCATCGTCAACGTTTGTGCGGGAGCGTAATCCCCGCTATTCAGTCTACGAGGGTATGTATTCCGATCTCCGTCGTACTTCTATATCTGCATAGTGTAGATCTTGGCTAGTTTAAGGATATCGTTGCTAGGATTTTTTTTGTTTTCTGCACACGATCCCGTCAATATTTGCATTTAAAACCTCCAAAATTGCAGAATGAACCACATTCCTAATCTAACCCTAACCACCGTGTTCCCCGATCCACTCTGTTTTCCATCTCCCACAGACAATGTCCCTCCACCCAAGATGCACCGCCTATTTGGCTGCCGTTGGAGCTCCTCCCCCCCTCTCCACCACCCCACCTCCCAACATCTACCATCGAGGGAGGCCACTCCGCAAGCTCCTCGAAGAGCTGCTCGACTCCCTTATTCCCGAGATTTTTTCCATTTCATGCATCAAATACTGTTTATTTAGTATTATTTTTTAAGTTTCTCGCTGAACGCACCCGCCTTAGGCGCCATGCGACCTATCCCACATGCGGATCAGTTGGCTCGCCTCCCATCAATCTGCCTTATCGATAGCCAAAAACATCATAAGCAATAGATTCTTTCATCGCCCCACCCCTTCTCCTCGCCTCTTGTTGGAGCTCGTCGGGTGTGCTACATCTATATTTTATTTTATGTTTGTTTCCTGTTTGCAAATTCGGTTGCATGTTTCTGTGGTGGAGTGGAAAATGCTCGGTTCTCTGCGTTCCATGGAGCAGTTGTGTGCTTCACATATGGGGTCGTCCCATTTGTGTTTTTTCTCAGTTTTTTGGGGCTTTAAATTGGGTGTCTCCTTAGGTATTTTTCCTCTGTTTCCCGATCTCCGGTGTTTTCTCCCTCTTAATTGTGAAACATGCAAAAAGGATGAAACATTATTGAATTACATCCTAATACTAATATATCAATATCTATGAGAAATTATAGTGGAAAATAGTAATATAAAATAGACGTATTATTAGGCTGCCCAAGTTCCTCCGCCATTGCCGAATCCAAGAGCTCAAGACGGCCGGCGTGCACCCGGTCCTTCCCTGCCGGTAGTTGAAAGTCCCAGCCGCGTGACGGAGAAGTGCTCTAGAAACATCCACAGGAAGACTGCATTGGACAAGCTCCAAGCTCATGGGTGAAGCTAGCGCCCCGGTTTCCCCCGACGCCTCTCCTAGGACCTACATGACCCTCAGGACCCTCTTGACCGGTTGCAATCGGCGACATGCTTCTCTCTTCTTAGTCATGATAAGAATAAACTTAATACAAGGCCGGATTAATATTGCCAAGATGTGATCTCATGTAATACTTATTGCATGTTACAACATTGTTGGATTGAGGTTTTCTATATATAGTGGCATATTAGCATTATGAAGTAGGCTACAAAAACAATGGAGAACTAGCTGTGCTCTCCGAAACTAGTACATGAGTCCTGCAGTCAGAACCGAAAGCCTCCGGTCTAGTTAACCACCTCTCTCCTCTAACACTTGGTACAGTTAACTCATGACCATTCTAAAGACCTGTTACATTATGCAGTAAGCTCGGACGACCTCAACGATGGGTGCACGACACAGCGGGCACTTGCCGACCCCATGGAGCAGCTCGCTCGCGCACTTTGAGCAGGTGCACATATGCCCACACCTGAGATATGATATTAGTGGCAGATGTCACATTCTGGTTCTGAAGAAGTCTTACAAATGCGTGTTTGCAGTCAGTTCAGTGGCAAATCGAAGCAAACCTGTATAGAAGCGAGTCAATCTGGTTGTCGCAGCAGACGCAGCAGGTTCCTTTCCTTGCTAGTGTCCATCGCGATGCATCATCTGGAATCCCTTCAGCCCACCCTAGGATCAGAATTTAGAGTGTTTTGTATCAGAGACAGTGGATGAACAAGAGTCCAGGAGATCACGAAGAAAGTGAAAGAGTAATCTAGCTGACCTTGCACTGATACGGAGCGGTTCAGAGCAGCAGAGACTTCTTGCTTGATGGATCTCTGCACCTCCATTTGCATCTCCATGCATGCTCGCAGCATCTCCTGCATGCTGGTCATTCCTCGCTGGAGCACGGTCAGGTCTTCTCGCAGGACGTGGATGGCGTCGCACTCCTGCCAACCAGATTTATTTCAGAGGTAATACTAAGCAGCGATAGCCAATGACCTGGAATGGAAACTTTTGAGTGAAGACTGATGAAGAGACTCACAAATTCAGGGCGGTGCCTGGCTTGTCGATGACTCCGGTTACGTCGATTCTGTTCATTGATCCCAAGTTCGGCATGATCTTCGTTCAGTGGACCTGTGTTTGGCATCTGTCTTTCATCAATCTCCTGTCTTCGAGCATAGGATTGTACAAGCTGGTCCAGACTTTCACGGAAGCCGCTGCTAAGAAGATTAGAGACGCTACGCCTGCAAAACATATCCGCCTATAAGTATGACTCGACAAAGGGTCAGCGATGAACTGCATTTTTATGATTTGTTTTCAGGAAGTGCTACCTTCTCAAGAGTTCTCTGAGCTCCACTCCGTACACAGCATCTTCTGGGGGACCAAACCAATTGTTATACGTGCTAGGTGAGAAACCCTGACCTGTCTGCCATTGTGGTTCAGCTTCTTGAGAATCAATAACGTGCCATTCGTCGTCTCCGTCACCGTCTTCTCCTTCCTCACTCCCAGACATCTCCCTTGACCATTGCAATTCATTTGGTTGCCCGTAAGTTCCATCTTCTTGTGGCACATTGTTGTCGGATGGAGTAGAAGAAGAGGAAGAGCCGGATTGGTCACTGCCCTGCTCTGAGGAGCCTGAGTCTGATGAATAGTCTTCGTATCCGTGCACGTTTTCTTGATCAAAAGCGTTACCGTTTGGTATAGCGCTTTCTGCATTTACAGATTGATCTTCTGCTGACTGGAACGTCTGAATTTCGTGATTGCCGGTAGCATTCTCCAGGTGGTGATTATCGTCACGGAAGACCTGACCTATATAACTACTGTGATGCCCACTATCGGCAGTACTGTTTTCAGCACCCATTGACCGGGAACGGTCAGGCTCTTGATCATTGGTGATATCTTCTGTTCTAGAGCGAACTTCTTCCCTAGTCAAGAACAACCTATCGTCAGTTTGCACAGAGTTAAGCTGGTAATGCTTCTAGATGATCCTGTAAATGAAACTTCATATTTATCATGATTTTTTTTTGTGAGGAAGGAATTGTATTTACTGCGTATGCTCTTTTATCAATTTTACCATAAATAGCGATTATTTCTTACTGGATCCTAAAGGTAAAAAATAGGAACATACGACATTCCTTATTACGCAAGGTCCACACTGTGAAAGCCAAGATGAACAAAAATAGACTAGAGGATCACAACCGGCTACATCTAGAGAAGATCGTCATAGTAGGAACGGAAGCCATACCTCAATCTAGCGACATGATGACTCCGTCTAAGCTGCCCTAATTCTCTGGTTGCCACAGAAAGCGTTGTGTTTTCCTGCACCGGCCTTCCGTCGCGAAAGAATCGACCTTGGAGAAAGGACTGCAAACAATTGCTATCAGTTCCATGAAATAAGAATGATGCTACCAATTAATTCTGGAAACCAAAAACGTATTGTTAACTAATGTCATCCCTAATAAGTAGCATTGCAATAATCATGCTCGTCTTTCAAATCAGCTGATGAGCACCTAGAACTGGAAAGTACAACGAAATGTTCAACTTCCTGGCTAAAGGTTTCCACTCATGCATGTTTCCAGAGTGAGATAACTGAACACTAGGCACAAAAGGCATGAAGAAGGTACTGAAGTACAAGTGGGGTTTTGGCTTGAAAAGGTAGCACCAGGAAAAACAGAAATGTGCAGAGCAGAGGAACATGGTACATTCGCAAAAGGTAAAACATAGATTCATTCCTAGAATGTTCATGAAGCAAATACTCTTGTTTTCAGAACCTCCATTTGATGCAAATATTTGCAGGTTTCAGCAAGATAGACAAAGGAATTTTATCCAAGCTCGGCTCAGTTTGGCACAAATTGAACAGAAGCAGGAGCAGAGTATGTTGGAGCTTTTGACCTGAATGCGGTTGCGGTGGGCGAAGGCGGAGACGGAGCGGTGCTCGGAGAGGCCCTGGAGCTCGCGCTGCCGCTCCATGGCCATGCGCGTCACGACGTCCCGGCGCTCGCGAAACCTGGCTGGCTGGCGCCCGGTTCTCTGCTCTGCGTGTGCGTCGCTGCCGTCGCCCTGGCTGGCCCGGCGGACGCGCTCCCGCACCGAGCGCACGCGCTCGCGCTCGGACTCGCCCAGCCACTGGTCACCACCACGAGCGTCCTCGCTGCCCGAGGAGCTCTGCTGCGACGCGGGAGCGGTCCACTCCCGCGCGATCCGCCGCACGAGTGCGCGCTCCGGCGACCGGTCGCGCCTCCCGGTGCCATCGTTTTCTGAACCGCGGAGAAAGGACGCGTCAAGCATGGTGGAGACAGCGTGGAGGCGCGCGAGCGCGAGGAGCTCGGAGTCGCGGTCACGGCGGTCGAGGTCGAGCACCATCTGCTCGCAGGCCTGCCGGCGCCGGGCAGCCCACTGCGCGATGATCCTGGAAGCGGTGACGGCGGCCGACGTCTCGCTGCCGCTGCCCGAGCACGCAATGCTCTTGGCGTGGTGGTCCTCCATGGCGATGGTGCGCGGCAACGCAGTCCTAGCCATGGCGGGAGGGGGAGGGGCGGGTATAAGTAGAGGAGATGGGGAGGAGGAGCTCGTGGCGAGCGCGGGAATGAAGGGAGGCAAACCCCGAGGCGCGGAGGCTCGAGGAGGAGGACGAAGAAAAATATTGTGGTGTTGCCTCATCAAAGTCGCATATTGAAGGGTACTTATATGTAGAGCTCGTGAAAAATTTGGTTTGTACCCGCTACAACATTTCGTTCACGGCGAGATGTTCGTGGTGATTTCGTCAATTTTAAGATTTGACATGTTGGTTTAATTTTTCAGAGTTGCTCATAGGTTAGGATTAGGGTATGCATGTGTGAGTTCATAGCCTAAGTATGTGCATGTGTATGTGAGCATCTACATTATATTGTATTTTGCACAAAATAATATGAAGAGTTTGGTCATGTGCATAGCCGTTAGATCCATCATGATTCGTGCTTCACTTGGGCTTTAAGTAGGTTCCAATCGAGTTTCCCCAAATTACATGTGTGTTGCAGCTGAGTTTTTCTTGTTACAACTGTTGACGGGTGTAAACACGGTAAATCTCTCGGTTAGTTACCTAGGGTTTCATATAGAGATAAGTAGTAGGAGGCTGGTGGTTCCGGAAATGCAGAAAATAGAACCGCTAGTTTGCTCTCCATCGATACAAGATACAAGAGGCACCGATGTTGCCGTCCTCCCTGATTCCTTCTTTGGCGCACTTAGGTGGTTCATTTGGTGGGTGGAGGAGCTAGGTGGCACCCTGATCTGAATATGTGTGTGTGTTGGTGTGTGCACGTGTGCCCATGTGTTTGCGCGTGTATGTGATTTTTAGGGACAACCTTTTACGAACCATTCAACGGAAGAGTGATTTTTGGCAGTAAGCGGGCAATGAAGAAGGTTCCAGGAGAAATCCATCATGAATATTGTATACTCTAGAACTTTCTATTGGTACATTTTAATTATACTTTGTGTTTAATTCGTCACTCATAAAATGAAAAATCACATAGAAACCTATGTTTGCTTTAGGGCTATCTATTATAATATCTTAAAAAATTGAAACAGTTACAAAATTATCCATATATATATATATATATATATATATATACCTGCAATTCATGTGAGTGATACAAATTGATATCTCAGAATATGTGAATTTAATTGTTTCTTACTTTTAGATTAATTTTCTCAACCAAACATTCTTAAGGGACAATGTCTCAAAAAGCAAAACAACTACCATAAATTTGGTTGCAAAACATGTCCTCGGGTTAGTGCAAGTACATATCCACTATGTTAGCATTAACTTATAGAAATTAAACCGGTGTATCCTAATATTCAGCTACACTATATGGTTAATATTTTTTATATTAATTATAGGACAGTGTCCAAGAATTGGTTATAAGGAAATAATAAAGTTTAGTATAAATAAAAGATAGTCATCTTTCAAAAGATCTAAACTTCATATTAATGGAGAGTTGTGCTTGATCATCGACAAAATATCTGAACTTCCTAGTTGTGCTTGCTGCAATCCTAATAATTGGTTGTTTAAACAATATGCAAATGGTTGCCATCAAAAGGCAATGAAGGTTTTCGATGATAAATGAGAGAAATATTTATTATGATTGTGCTATTATTTCGGAGCAGGTTTAATTGTGTGTTGATTCAATGTTGTAATTGGAAAGACAATATGTGTCGCCTCCACAATTGATATATTTAGGACAATGATCTCCTAGTTTTGGTGATAAATGTAATTATGTCAAATAGCATTACTTCAAATAATAGTGCTAGCGCTCGAAGATAACCTACCTCGTCGGATTGTTGGTAAGTACGTTTGCATGTATATGGCGACACCTGTTGGCCTCTTATTTGTGCTCTTCTGCAGCGTGCACATAATCCAAGCAATCAGGGACGGAACCAGGGGGTGCGAGCTGGGGCCATGGCCCCCCTGTGCTGAATTTTTTTGTGAAAAGAACCCTATAAAATCTATGTTTTGACTCCTAAATTTATGAGTAATTAGTAATATGGCCACCTCCAACTAGTTTAGTCTTCATTTAGCCCCCTCTATTTGTCAATCCTGGCTCCGTCCCTGCAAGCAATTGCATAACATCCTCGTGGATTTCTATGACCCTCATTTTCACCACACATGCATGGGTCGTAGCACACACATGCGATGTATATAGTATAATTATATATGTCAAATAGTCAAACTTTGATGCATGCAGCCGAGAGGAGAGAATAGTGCGTGTTTAGCAGCTTTCCCTTGGCCGGCCAGCGGCACCCACATATGCGTCGATATCGCCATGCAAGCATGTGCTATGATCTTGTCCGCATTATTGCATGGGAGGCAGCATGTAGAGTAGAGTTGCTTCATGTTGCATACATATCGATCTCCATCCGCCATGTCTCCTGGCGACGTACTAGCAACAGGCACACGGCGATGTTTCGGGATCAATCGAGCGCGTGAGATTGGTAGGAAGCTAGGTTGTAAGCCCTAGGTGCCAAATCCACGAGTAATCTCGAGGGTCGTGGCCTCCTTGTTGCTTACCGCCAATAGCCGGATTCCATGCATGCCAATCTATCTATGCATGTACGTACGAACACGATAGCGTTTACATGATTGACACTGACGTACGGGCGTCGCACGGCCGAGGTCTCCACTGTGCCTAGCTACTGGTACGAAATGCAGCGATTCTCTTTTTCATCTATATGTTGAGTATGATATGGTGGTGCACGCATGGTGAAATGTTTGTCTAATTGCAGGTTTACAGCTAACATAAAATTACCTTGGTAGCATTTTATACTACATTCGATCCTTCTCTTTTCCTCTCACTTGGCCAAAACAAGCCGAACTTACTCTCGGTTACTCGTCTTGCTTTAATCCGCAACAATTGTCCATCTCATTTTGTACATCAAGAATCAAAGGTGAGCGCCTTTTTTTTCTGTTTGGATGCGATCCCAGTACGTGTGATATATGTTCCTCATGCTACTCATTACAGGACACCTACCTATTACATCTTCAAATCTTGGGCCCAACCATGCTTGCACTGTTGCATGCATGCACCTTGATCGATTGTATCTCCATCATCCATTCCTTGGAGCTTTCTTCAGCACTTGTCCTTTTCTCAGTGTACCGGCTCTCGCTCACACTGTTGGTATCCAATGTTGATCAGACAGTATTAGTGATATAAACTAAGTTCTAGTATTCAGTTGCACGGAGATGGTTTTCTGGCGGCGATGCTTGCATGGAAGATACTCCTTGGGGGCGTTTTGCGTGTTATATGGTGAGCTTCCTTGGTGGCACGATATATATTTCTCTCTCTGATCCTATTAAGTAATGTGGGAAATATATTGAACATGTACAAAACCTTGTACAACTTATGGCATTTAACTGGATCGGAGGGAGTAGCACGATTAAGCGAGATTCCACAGCGGCTAATACGAACCACCTCAGCATCTGAGCAAATATTGACACAATTGCCAGAAATGATCCTGCATCGTTAGGCTTGTTTGGCTGGTTCCCTCTTTGTTGGAAGGATCCGGCAACGACACCACTCACACGTGTCATCTCCTTAAAACTGTTGCCTTGGAGTTCTAGAGGTGAACTCCAGGCTAAAAACATAGTACGTCACTGTCGTACGATTAATTTGTTGCATCCTTCTTGTTCTTGAAGATGTAGTCTTGGTGCCCCCACTACTCTATTTGCAGTGTTCGACGTTTACGGGCCTGTAATTGATTTTAAGTGTTGCAGTTTGTCGGCTGACCAGATTCATCGATGTTTTGATAGTACTAATACAGTTGGAACATGCCCGTCACGACTCACGACAATCAAATAATTGAGTTGTATTGGTAATTCCTACGGCAATTGAACTGTTGTTTGTTATAGTATTAACTTCTTCCTTTTTACCTGTGCAATACTGGCTATGATAGCACATTTGTAAGAGAAAGTGTACTGCATGGGGACAAGCAGGATGGAACAGATCCAGAGGAAGGAAGGAAGCAGGCCACAGGAGGGAGAAAGGAATGTTGTCCCTTGTCCGCCTTACATCCTCTATGATTTCAGGGGCGATCCATCCATCCGTCCAAGATCGCAAGTCCCGAGAAGATCACCAAAAATAAATCTCGTCATCACCACCCTACAAATCCATCTTACCACATGCGCACTGCCCCATCGGCTTCACCCTACATATCTTATCTTGGCCTGTGTAAAGTGGGGTTGATTTAGTGATCCGATAGATGAAAATACTACTAGTTGCTCTTCTGCTTCTAGGCTAGACTTTGGGAGTTGTTGGGAACATACATGAACATCAGCTACATGCACCTAAACTACTAGCCAGCATGAACTATGTAATCATCAGTACCAGTGCTATACTTACCAGCTGGCAAGTGATCGTGTGGTGAATAAGCTCAACACATGTCAAAGAAAGTATACAAATATATCGTGCACAGCTACTACAGCTGCCTATGAGGATCGCCTCATCTATCTAGTGAAGTGAATGCTCACGGACCGACGCAATCAACTGCTACGCCTTGGTTAACCGTCTGAAGATGTGAATGCATGCCTCACTGTACCAATCAGAGATCAGTACCCAGTGGTCCTACTCAAGTTAATCAATGGGTCGGTTCAATCACGAAGCTGGTGTACCTGATGCTTGTCTTGGATCCATCAGCTCTTTACTTGGGGAAATAATTATCCTCCAGATCATGACATGGTAAACTGAATTCGTACCAGGCTTGATGCCATCTCACCAAACAAAATATGCAGTTTTAGAATTTGCGATGAGAGATAAAAAAATAATTTAAGTAGTTAATCCCTTGATATTGTACAAATATCGAATTACAATCATGTACGAGTATAGTGACTAGGCCTGTACTACTCGCTTAACATGTTCAAGCAGGTCTCAGAAACAAGACGAAGGAGGAATACATTTATCGACAGTTAAAATGGCCTTTTGCATTTATAGTGTAAAATCGCCACGTAAATGGTGGATGGGTGATCCGGGTAACCATATGAACAAATAGCGTTCACCCTACGTAGTGATTAAATGAGAAATAGGTATACTGGATGAAGGAAACATGACATTGCATAACAATTGGTCAGGTCGGGACTATCATAGTGATGCTTACAGGTGGAGGTGGCCTTTCTTCCAGGAAGTAGTCACAGACTCCAATTCTCACCTCATCAGGGAAACCATTCTGGTACACATCCTCCAGTGCCAACTAGCAATGTAGTGCACACCACATGTGGTTCTGCACTTGTTCTTATATCATGATAATCATAGACGAGTCTCTATTGCCATGCAGGGCTCGAATTGTCATAGCGCAGACACACCGCATCCTGATGTTGGGTCATCTACAAAAGCAGAAGGCTTTAGAGACTATCCATAAGAACCCGAACAAGAATTATTTTGTACCCGAAAAGTACATAACGGGATCCCAATCACGACATACTTCAGTGTCCAAAGAAATGCGGTTATATCCATCAATTATCATCATCCTATAAGAATTGCCAAGAAAGTAATAGTTGTGTGTACCTGTGTTGTCAGTCTTATGTTTATGGCAAGCAAACGTTCTCCATCAAGCTAGAACCATCGTCCACCCTTCTTGAGAGTTTTCAGCTCCATCACTAATCGTTCCCGCTGGGCCTCTACCTCTGCATACTCTAAGCTCATGTTGAGAAATCGCTCCTTCATATCTCTTAAATCTCCTTCCAATTGCAAAATTTTATCCTCACTAGTAGATTGCTGCTCAGGAATTGGACTGCAGAAAACAAAATTATAAATACGAGAATACTGTGATCTTCTGAATGTTGACAGCTGAAAACTAACGAATTAGCGACTAAAACAAGATATACCCTATCGGTTTCACTAAAAACGGTTTGCTGGGAGATGTAATCTACAGTATAGAGTATCTCTCAAAGTCTCAAGCCAATAAAATAAATATTTTTCACAACAGTGGTAGCCAGCAGACTTCGAGATTATGTAGTTTACCAATGTGCAACCTTGCTTGACATGATACTATTTTTAAACACTAGTTATCCATCTTGCAATGTGCAAAGGCATAGCAAGTCAACTCACATGGCCTCCCAGTAAATATAAAGGAGCAGTGAAGACAGGGAGAGAGCTAAGAATGTACTGTATGCATAATGCATTGCACAAAGCTATTTCCCTTCTCAAACCAATGAGCAACTGCAGTCTGCAGTTGCACATCGCCAATTTCGATTCAAAGGTCAAATGGATGTTCCATTACAAGGAAAAGAGAACTTTTCGGAGGCCTGTCACTTGTCAATACTTAGACTGACTAACTCATAACAAAAGTAACACGTAATAGCACATATACACCATTCCTATTTCATCTCACAACAAAGCATTTAGCTCATAGTGCAAGAGAAAGAGAGATACCTCTTTTCTTGAGCCCTGTACATCTTATTTTCATCCAGAGCTTCTACAAGCTTAGTTTCCAGTAAATCAATCTTTGTCTGAAGATCTGTTTCCCTGTTAACTGCAGAATCTCCAATCTCCTGAACATACAGCCAAATTTTAGGAACATCATTGCAGTGATTTTTTTAATCATTACAATAAGCTCTGTATGGCTATTCGTAAAAAAAAGTTGTATATGGCAAACCTGCTTATCATTCAATTGTGTTTGCCTAGTCAAATCCTCAATTTCCTGCTCAAGCGATTGTATCTTTCTCAGGTATTCACTATTTGATCTTCTGATTCTACTAAGTTCGTTCTTTAACTCTGCTTCATGTGCATGCGATGCTTCCGATGCTGATAAATCGCTCTCCAATCTGACAAGCTTTGCTTGCATCGTTCTTCTGCTTCGTTTTTCTTCTTCAACGTTCTTCAAAGTCTCTTGCATTTCAGAAACTTTATCTGTTAGCATAGCTTTCTGTGCCTTCAGTTCTTCACATTCCTCAGTCACAGACTGCACTAGTTCCTTAATTTTTCCCTTTTCAAACTTAGCCTCATCAAGGGAGCTTCTAAGTTTGGAAACTTCATCTTGAAGACTAGTTATTTTCTGGGCCTGTAGTTTCAGGCCAGATACTTCTTCCATCATTTGCTGTTTCTCATAGTCACTAGATTTGAGCTTTAACTCTAGTTCACCAGAGGTCTTCCGTAACTCATCTTCATTAGATTTAGCAGATTCCATCAACTTTTTCATATGTTCAGCGTCTGCTGTCAACATTTCCTCACTCTGTTTGGATGCGTTGAGGGAATCAACCAAACCTTTAATCTTGCTTTTGGACTCCTTGCGAAGGTCCTCCAACTGAGACTCGTAATGTCTCAACTGTGTACTGACATTTTCGAAATTAGCCTCAAGCTTAGCTTTGTCAGCACGCAGGACAGAGACCTCCCGAATGGCATCTATTGAGGCATTTTCTCTCTCCTCGTGTGTAGAGGAGACCTGCGCAGTGAGGCTCACGACCTCCCTCTCAAGATTCTCTACTTCTAGCATCTTTTCTTTCTCGATCTTATTTAACATGAAATGAGCATGATTTATCTTTTCTTCTTGCTCTGTGTGCTCCTGGAATATACTCTCCAGTTCTGACATTAAAGATTGCTCTTTGGAAGATATTTCCTTCTGAAGAGAAGAAAGCTTTGCTTCTAGGAATTCCACAGTTTTACAAAAATCGAAGATCCTTTTTTTCGAGTTATCCAATTCCTGCTCTTGTTGCATAAAACGGCCATGCAGTTCCAACTTCTGCCTCTTAAGATCTGCAGTTAGGTTTTGAAGAGAACTGCACTCTTCAATAAGGTTCTCAACTGTCGATTGTAGATTAGAATTGGATCTTCTCAGAACTTCTGAATCGTCCTGTGCTTCAACCAATTTTGTTTGAGATTCTTGCTGTTTTTGCTTAAACTCAAGCCTTTGAGTATCCATCTCTACTTGTTGTCTCTCCACTTTATCTTTGAGACTAAGGACAAGTGATTTTGAGTCATGCATCTGCAGCTCGCTTGACTCCTTTTCATTTGTCATGTAAGATAACTGAGCCTCCAGTCCAGATATACGTTCTGACAACTCTATGTTTTCCTGTTCCAGCTCTGATATATGCAATTCTAGTTCAGTTTTGCCGCTCTCTAGTTCCATTATCTTCCTTTCGAGAACCTTATTAGTAGACACATGGGAATCTATGCTACTAGAAAGCACCAAAATATCTTGCTGCAACTCATCCAAGCATTTGGATGTGATGCTACTTTCTTTAACTGATGCTGCCAGGCGTTCCTCTAACTGGCACTTCTCTGCCTGAATTTCAGAAATAAATTTTTCCGTTTCAACTTTGTAGTGCCGCAATTCATCATTTTCTTGTTGTTGTAGCTGGACTCTAGTCTTCAACATATCTGTCTCACCACCAGTTTCACCACCTTCAAAGCTTTCAAGCTCCTCTCTTAGCTTAGATAGCTCAAGATTCTTTTGTTCTAGCTCTTCTTGGCTTTTGTGGAACTTATCTTCTAGCTCACAGCCTTGAGACCTAAAACGTAGCAGCTTCAGCTCAAGGTCAGCACACTTTCTCTGCAACTCTTTGGCATCAGACATTGATGTGTCAGTAAAACTGCCATTATGCATTATATCCTTATTCCTAAGTTCCTCTTCCAGTTGACATATTTGTGCTGTAAGCTTTTCAATTTGCAATTCACTGTTATTTGAAACAAGAGGATCCTGCCCTTTTGCCACGCCGCTTTGTTTCAATGTATATATAAGCTCCAGATTTTCATCTGTTAGTTCAGAGCAATCTTTCTCAAGATCTTGTACTTTTACCCTTAAAGTTTCATTTTCTTTCTCCAATTCAAGATAAACGGTATCAGAACCTGTGGCGCCTGCATTTTCAATATTGAGAACGCGATCTAATTTATCCCTCAACAGTTTAACTTCATCCTCTTTCAGTGACAGTTCCCTCGCCCATTCTGTGTCTTCTTTGACTAACAACCCATTCTTCAAGACATGTGGACTAGTGACATCCTTGACCTTAGAATTTTTAGATATCTCCACTCTCTGCTCTTCTATGGTCTCTTCCAGTTCCTGAAGAATAGAAACAAGTTCTGTATTTGCCTCTTGAGTGTTCTTCAGTTGTACCGCTAAGCTTGCATTTGATTCTTTTAGAAACTTCATCTCGTCTTTTAATTCCTTTTCTAAAAAAACTTCCTTCTGCAGGTCGATCCAGTCTCCACGTTTGGGGGTTCCTGGTTTTGTTTGTCGTGCGCTTAACTCTTTCCGGGACGACTTCAATTCTTCAATTTCATGCCTATAGGAATCCCTCTCAGCATGTGCAGCAGACAATTCAACTGCTAGCTCAGCCTGTTGTTTGGATTTCTCAGAACATTCCCTCTTCAGTGCCTCTAGATCAGCTTTCAATTTGCGAGAATGTCGTTCCCACATTTTTGCCTCATCACGGAGTTCCTCAATTGTTTCTTCAGCAGCCTCAAGAAGATCTTTAGATGAATCAGATGTCCCCAATGATGACTGAGCAATCCCATTTGAAAATGATTTTGGAGTATTCCCTTGCAGACCGTTTGGACCAGAGGCCCGGGAACTGAAAGATGAATTGTTTGATTTGGATCCTTCATCACCACGGCCAGCGCTAACATAGGAACTACCTGAATCCTGCCTTCCGACATACAATCCACCATTAGAGTTGTCTATCGGAGATAAGTTTGTTCTATCGGCCGTACTATCTCCAGAATTGGAACTCCGGTGAGAACCAGATGCTGAGAAACTCATTTCCTGTAGGTAAAAAGGACACGAGAAACTGGCATTTACACATAATACTCTGACAAGGCGTCACATAAAAAAACTGTATACTTTATAAACACATCATGAAGCCATAGTTCCCATCCAAGATGAGCGATGCTTCCAATATCAAATATTTTAAAGATTAAACTAACTTAAACATGTTTGTGATGACCAAAGGCATAATTTCGAAGTCTATAATTGGCTGCAGAAAAGAAAAGAAAAGAGTCATGGCATATTTCACTCAGAAGTATTTACTTGTTGTTGGAACATCAGGTGTTCTAATTCTAACTATACTGGAGTAGCTAGACTGTACATAGATGGAACAGATAACATGGAAGATACAAGAGCCTATAACTTTGATCAGTTTTTTTGTGATATTAATCAATGTAAATGACAATCTCAGAGAAATTTTGTGACATCTATAGATGTTGACTGAGAGTTAAATTGTTGACAATTAGACACATAACTCAAAGCATACATGCTTGTTGATGGAAAGACTGTTCTGACAAATGAACTTAAAGTGGAGAAAAATGTTTAAATAGTGACATACCCTGTTTCCAGGTTCATCTTGGTAAGTGCCAGCTAAAGTGTTTCCTGGTGAAGACCGAACACTCTTGTTCAACATATTATCAGAGCCATCTGATTTGTTATCCATGTTATCATTTATTAGACAACGGTCACTGATACGAGGGGGCATGTCCTTTGATGATCTCACACCACTGTACAGATATGCCAAGATTATAACAGAATATCAAGACTCTGAGAAAGCAAAAATAATGGGAGAACACTAAAAGAGATTACAGGTTTTTCAGTATGAATGTGTGTGCACTGGAGCTACAACATCGTAAATAAGAAAGGAAGAAAAATACAGGTCGACTTGGTTACCTGAACTTAGATTTTGAGCCAAGAAATTGAACCTTTAGCTGCACAATGGAAAAAAAATACCAACATAAGCAGAATAAACGGAAAAGTCTAAAACTTGCATAAGCCAACACCAATCTTATAGAAAGCCATTCTCGGAAAGAAGAGGATCATATATAAAACTATAAGAGCCCACAAGAAATATTCAAAAGGTAGAAATTCACACAGGATTTGCATACCTGTAGAACTGTTCCGGAATTGCATCTCTTCAATGGCAGAGAGATAGCATTTGGGTCCACCAGATTCAGAAAGTTAGACAGATTTAGGAAAATTTCCCCCAGGATACCGGTTTTAATTGATCCCTGCAACATTCATGTTTCAATGGTTCAGCTCGGCAGCAGAAATTGCATAAAATAAGTTCACATGGGCCATACAGAAGTCTTGACATTGAAGTAAACTACACACCACGACATTAACAGTGTCCATACCACAGAAACAACAATCTTGTATTGGCACTCATCGTATTCTTTTGACACTTCGTCTCGAGAAAACCATATGGGTTCCAATATGGAATCAGGCCATTGACAAATTCCACTGCGGGCAGATGCTTTGCTGGATTTGGCAATTGTTTTTCCAGTGTCCACAGAGACTATTGAGAGGAACAGCCTGTCCGATACTGCAGGTACCTGCAGAATAGAGATGAAAGCAACCAGAGATTTAAAATGACAGTGAACACATGTACCGGGTGTACCACATGAAATGCACCTGTAATCAGAGTGTACTGAATAAAAAAGAAATAAAAGGTGGACTTTTTTCACTATTTTTCGCTGTAAGGGTGTTGCTTAAATGCTAGTATTACTGATAAAACTATAATCATAACACTAGTCCACTAGTATTTCTCGCAGAAATCATCCTTAACGGAATACAGCAATCTATTAATAGGAGGAGCGTGAAACACCAAGCAATAGGTGGAATGGAATAACATGCTTTGTGTTCCCTTGCAATGCCATGAGTTTGCTCATTCGTTGCTGCTTTGATCACACAGGGATAGAGTGGTCCTAGTGTACCGTTGCTATATTGCTCAGAACATCATCACAGGAGGCAGTAAACACAGGTTACAGCCAATTGCAGTACTCACCTAGGTTAGGTGTGACTGTGCTGAGGGCTCCACTAGTTAATTGGCTAGGTAGATGCTGGCTAGAACTGATCCTGGAATCCCAGGATGTGTGCTTAAACCTACACTTAGTATGTCTTGCCCTGACTATAGATCAATTTGCTAGTACTAGTCCCCGGATGCGCAACTAATTCCAGGGAGATTCCCCCAATGCGGCGGCGGCGGCGCACGAATCGGACAGAGCACAGACAGAGTCGAGAAGCTAGCTCGAAGGCAGGAGGAAATAGGAGTAGGAGGAATCTGTCTGACCTGCACGGCGCGGAAGCTGGAGAACTTGAACTCGAAGCGCTCCCCGACGCTCCGGTCCGACGAGCGGTGGCGGTGAAGCTTGAACATCCTCGCTCCCGCCACCAGATCAACGAACCCTGCCTGGCTCGGCACTGCAGGTGGGCTTATTAACAACCAGATTGGAAGCTCCCTAGTACTCTTCCTGCCGTGCTGGTCCTCCCCGCAACCGGAGCACGGCGGAAATCATTGCACGCCCCCGCCGCTCGGGCGAAAAGGGGAATCTTTAACTAGGAGGGAGGAGTAATAATGTGGAAAAAGGAAGAAGAAGATGCCGCGTTAGTGAGGTAGCGAGATTTCTAAGGCGACTGGGCCTGTCGATTTGCGCCGCGTCGCCGGGCGGATGATGGTGAGAGGAACCGAGGAAGAAGAGAGATGGTGGAGGTGGGAAAGATAATAATAATGGTGGAATGAGAAGAGGAATGGTGGTTGACCAGTGGGGCTCCGCTCCGAGCAGCCTGCCTACATAGTGCCACCCGCCCGTCCAGGCCGCCGGCCGGCCGGCATCTCCAGCGCTCAACGGCTGGCTTGATTATTAACTAGCTGGCGTTTACACTGTTGGGGGATTAAAGGATAGCGTGTTGTGGAAATCTTTAAAAAAAAACTTCACTTTATAAAAGTCTATTTCTATCCACTGAGATTTTTACACGTGTTGCAATTTCGTTTGTTTTCAATTCTCACATTTCCTCTCCGCGTGACAAGTGGCGGCTTCCTGATGATACGTAGAGAGTTGGTCATGCATTTATTTTGGTATTCGTTTTTTTAAATAAAATATCTTAAAAACCGTTTATCCGAATTACAGACCGTTTTTACTTTTAACTCCTCGCGTCGAGATTTTTAAAACTAGATCCATTGTTGGTAGGTTTTGATGAACTTTTTTTTACTTCGGATTGTGTATAGTTCGTACAACCATGTATGTGAGTTGTACATCCAACTGAACATGTGTATAGTTGTACATATAACCTGATCTGTATAACTTGATCTGTGTAGTTGTACCTTGAATCTTGTTCTGTTCTGTACAACCTGATATGTATAGTCGTACGACCTGATTTGTACAACTTGAGTCTGTGTAGTTGTACGTCTGAGTATGTGTAGTTATACATACAAATTGATTATGTGTAGTTGTACGTTTAAGTCTGTGCAGTTATACGTGTAAGTCTATATAGTTGTATGTTTGAATTTGTGTCGATGTACGGTTGAATCTGTGTACGGACAAGTTAAATCTGTGCACGTACAACATCATGGGGCACTCCGCACGCTTTTTTAGCCCGCTCCGTACCACGACGAGGACGTGGCGTCGTCGAGGGCGTACCGCTCTCGGGGGCTTCGTACGCGCGGGCTCGTACGTGGGCTGGAGTAGCGCGTCGCGGGGGCCTTCGTACGGGTGCGTCGTACGGGGGGCTCGTACGCACCGGGGAGCAACACGCCGCGCGTCACGGGGACCAGCGGGGACACGTGGTTGCTTCGTGTGCTGCACGGCCACACGAATTTGCCCTTCGCGAGGGGGCCTCGAACTAGCGGTACCCGCGGGTTGCCGGGTTTAATCCGCTTCTAGTTAACCATGGTCCATGTAACCCATGTCAGGGTTCAGTTACACATATACTCCTCTCGGTGTGTTTTAGCTTTTTTCACATACACATGTCCAAATTTGTATCTAAACATATTTTAGTACAGTATATTAACTTATTTTGCTACATCTATATAAAAAGATCTTCTATGACAAGTTTTGTCGGCTCCGGTAAAGGAGGGACGAGGACAACTTCGCGCTTTTGGTTTTGTAGGTCATGGTGCGTCGTTGGGTGGTGGGAGCGCCCCCGGACGAATAAATCTGCCTCATCTTCATTCCCACACTAACGGTGTCCTTCAATGGTAATGGTTTTGCTTCTTGTAAACTATATACTTTGGAGGGTCCGTAAAGTTGCAGGTGAGTGATAGAATCACGTCAACTTGGGTGAAAATGTGATATGTCTTCCGTTCATATAGTTAGTGGTCGCCTCGAGGGTGTTGAAAGAGGGGATAGGCTGATATTTTGCATAGTTTTTTCTATCTTTTCCCGATCATGCAAGATCGGTTTATACATGTCTTGTAACTTGATATTTATGCTATAAACAGGAAACATTGCCGGTGTAGGATATATCTGATCAAAAGCAACAGGTCATGTAATCCTCGAGAGGCAGATATGGTTAACTAGAAGTCGGTTGCCCAGCGAAGCCGGTTGAATTGAAACTGGACTCACTCATGGGCAAGTTGCCCCGCCATCGGTCTCGAGAATTCATAGAGCATCACGGGACCACCTGGGTTCGTGCGAGCAGGCCCGCAGCTTGAGCCGGCTGTAGTGATTAATTAAAGATAAAATTAGAGTTAGCAGTTTACTACACTAATAAAATGGGCCCACCGTGTTCATTTTCAAGTGTCTGTTTGTCTTTGGTGCGTTGTTGCAAGCTTAATAATTAATAATTAAACTATAGAGTAAACAAGCTTTGTTGTGAAGAAATTGTAGGCAGCTGGCTCGGCTCCTTGTTTCATTATTTATGTCCATGTTCTACCCTAATTGATGTTGTGTCTCAGACTCTCAGCTATAGCTGAAATTACATTTGGAATGAGCGTAACGCTAGGGTATTCAACAACGAATCGACCGCCCCTTTGGCCCTTCTACAAAAAATAAAAGACGAAGGAAGAAATTGGATTTTGGCCGGCGCCAAGCACCTCGATGAGATTATTTCCTAGTTTGTTAATTTTGGCCTAAAATGGCCTTTTTTATTTTAGCTTAGGTCTCACATGTTTGCTCCTCCTATATCAATATAAAAAGACAAAACTTTCGGCTGTTTTAACTTCAAATATAGCTGAAATTACCGGCAGACACTTTCAGTGCGTTGTTCCTTTGGCAGAGCTTGACTTTCCGGTCGACCTGCGTGCACACGCTCGGCTTTCATCGATCTAATTAACGTATAGGGAAAAGCCTGATTTGTTTCAACGGAGGACTGCCACGGTGCATGCTTTTGCCGACATACCATAGGTTATATGGAACCATCCAGCAGCCACCTGTTCAGATTATGGTAGTGTGTGATGCATCGTCTCAGTCGTGGTCGTTAGCGACGGTCCCGAGGGCGGACGTGGAATGCAAACAAGTGCTAAGCCTCGCTTTCTTCAGTGGATTATAATCGATCGAGGTGCTTAATATATTCGGTCCGATGAGTTGATTTTGGTGGATATGCATGTCATCATCTCCAGAAGATAATGAGATGTGGTTTCCTTGATGGGAAGTGTTAGCTCAGGAAGCTAATGAACATGTTCATGAGCTAGCTACTTCCTCCGACCAGGTTTATAAGGGCAGCCACAGTGTGTGTTATAGCCAAATCTAAAAGCTAAATTTGGCTTCACCGTGTAATTTGGCTAGAGCTCTACGATGCTTAATATATTCGCTCCTCCAATGAGTTGCTTTTGGTGGATATGTGGCTTTCTTGATGGGAAGTGTTAGCTCTAAACATTATCCACGGCAAGCTAATAAAACTGATCATCAGCTAGCTAGCTAGGGTACGGTTTGTTTTCTCAATAGTCATGACTACACAATATTTTAGCAAAACTTTGTATATAGGGTAAAATGGCGTGAAAAAGTATAAAATATATGCAAATACATGTGATGTGTCTAACCTCACGCCTCAATTTGAAGGTCTCTCTGGATTGAAAGAAATTCATAAGTTCTTGGAGGATTCCAATCCATATATAGAATCTTTTTCTATAGAATATCTTTGGATTGTTGGATTGAGTACACCAAATTACTACGGATTCCATTCCTATGCCTTCTATTCTATAACAATTTCAACATGAACTCAAACTTTTTTTTCCTTTGTAAAGTCCAATGCACTAGCACTCTATCTCTCCCTACTCTCTTTCCCGTAAATTTCATGTGTTTGTTTCTTGTGCATCATCCAAAAACATCCTTACAAAATTTATATATTTTAAAATCCTGTAAAAATTGAAGTGCACGTTTATTTTTCCTACCCCTATATTTTCAAAATCCTGCAATCCAAATACCCTTAGAATTGATAATCACAGTTTTGCAAACACGCTGATCGCGTGTCCAGCTAGAGCTAGCCACGGATGGTCCCGATGGCTGGTGCTTAAACAAGTTGGCGCCTGGCGGTCGAGGAATCCTCCGCCAACATTATACATCTCCTTCTCCTAGCTGTCGATCGTTGGAGTGTCTCCGTCAGCGAACTGCCTCGATCGATCAATCAATCTGGAGTTGGTTTGGTTTCGATTAACCTCTCGTGTCATCGATCCACGCATGGATCCACACGTTGATCACCAGCTCAACGTTTAAGCTGGATCAGTTGTTAAGACTGTACTCTCTCCTTTTTAGATAGCTAATTTTACTTGTTACAAAGACTTATGTTTTAGAACAGAGGAAGTACTGAGTACTGAAACATGGTGCACGTCTCGTATGATGATAACAGATTACAAAAATATAATCCAAAAAATAAGAAATTCTCGTAATAAGAATGTGTTTTTTAAAGCGTTTTTTGTTTTGTTTTATTTTGTTTTTTTTGGGAACGACACGAGTGATTTATTCCAGCTCAAGGTTTATCATGGCTGGGAGAAATAGGAGTAACTGCAAGAACCAGTTCCGACCTACTCCCTCCGTTCTGAATTAATTGACTCAGATTTAGTGCAAAGTGTACTAAATCTGAGTCAACTAATTTAGAACGGAGGGAGTACATGCCTAGCTTAATTAAGATCCAACATAAAAGCATTGACAAAACCATCTCCTTTACAACATTGGCCGGGTTCAAGAAACGAACCAGAACAGGCCTGCCTGACACGACCAGGCCGAGTTGTTCAGAGTTGCAGTCCAGCTCTTCTTTATACTAGGGTTGGGCGACTGATTTTTTTTCCAGTAACATAAAAATAACTTGCAAATGCACTTGTTTAAATTCCATTAAGGTGAATATTAATATATCCATATAAGGTCTCATAAATAGTATTGCATATAATTCACCGATTACATCTAAAACGTGCATATTGTAATATTACTTGGGCTGCTATTCATCATCACAGTGCTAATTCCTTCATGGGCCTAGATAAAAAAGTTTCTAAAGTATTCTATGTATAGTAGGAGTATTGGGCCAAATTCTTGGCCCCACCCTTCCACCCTGTTGGATTCACCACTGCTCCTTGGACTTTACCTAAAAGGGTTTTAGCCATTTCTAACACTGTGACCAACAGTTCACAAAAAAACACTACTTGATCGATTAAACTGTCAGAAATATCACCATTATGTTACTCCAACAAACAAATTTACCATTCCATCATCTCTCCACAATTAGCTTGTAATCATTTTTGCCATTTAGTGAGTGGGGTCTGGATGTACAAAGCAAAATTTACAAACAGAAACCACAAATTTAACAGAGTTGGAAGAGTTGAAATGTTGTACTCTTCACTACTTTCAAATGTTAGATCAGACTTTGTCCTTTTTGTGCAGCCCAAATATAAGATATTTCTAGGTGATATTATACATGTTCGTAGAATACAACATTGTGAACATGCAGGTTTTTTCTGATTTTTTTCAAACTTTAAAATAAGATTTTCCAAAATATTCAAAATAAAGATCTCACTGTAGTCCGGGCTCAATTTGTCCACTTCGTGCTACTATATTAAGTTAGCTGTACTTGATGTGCATGTTGTATACATGGCATACCTGGTAGAAGTCTTATATATAGTAGTCGACAACCCCTGCGCCCACGAGGTTGCTATTTTCGCATGAACATAGTTTTAAATTATATTGTACAATTGTTGTGTACTAATATAAGAAAAAGGAAGACAAATAGAGTTCTCTCAAGCGCACATTTTTTGTCAGAACTTATTTCGTCATCAAGAGAATTGGTAGTTTCAAATAAATGAAAACATTAGCAAGTATTGTGTTCACATTATTGCTCCATTTTTTAGAGCATTTAAACACACTGTTTGAAGTCAATCATGAGCTACAGGGAAAAATGATAGTACACATAGAACCGAAATATGTTATACAAAACCTGATTTGGTTGCACAACTTATGCTAATACCGTATACTATTTTGTTTGGCTTTTCTACACTTGGTTTTGCCACAACAATTCTTCATAGGCAGTTGCATCTCTAATTAATAACAGCTCAATGATTCGCAAACGATGAAAAAAGGCAAAACTATTTACAGACTATAACGATGGAGAGAGTACCAGAGCAATGGTTTTGATAATTATAAATCTGTCAAATGGTGTTTTTAAAAATAGGGTTTGTCATAGTAGCTCGAATGATAAAAAAATCCACCTAGAAAAGATTTTCTAATGCATCATCCTAACTCCTACCAGATTATCCTTTTATACGGCAGTAAGAAGCAATGAATCACGTTACTTTACATGAGAAAACATGTGGTCGTCGCAATTCCCAATGGAGCGGAAAGAACATCATACTCTTTGCGAAACAAAACAAAAGGAAGAGAAGTGGACGACATGTATATGGGTCGGATCGATGTACAAAAGATGTCGGATCAATCAATCGATTTCTTCCGTGTGGAACATCTGAAATCAACGGAGCTTGGTAGGGAAATGACCAAGCATTGCACTAGTAGGCTCATCTCTGCTCGACTAGAAGACAGCCTTAACAGTACTACACTATACGAGCAAAGAAAGATCGAACCAGATTAAGGCATGGCAAGCACCATAGAAAGCTTGCCATAATGACTTATCTTACCACTGGAATTGACCATGGTTGCACTCGTAGGTTCATCTGATAGATTAGCAGCAGACAACTGTTAGATTGATCTCCTTTAGCGATCCCCTTCCGATCTAGGGTTAGCGCGTGCCGACGGGAAGCACCACTGCCCCGCCGCAGCAGCACCGCTGCCACCCCGTCTCCGTCCACGTCCCGATGGCAGACTCCTCGAGCTCCTCTGGACAGAGCCAAGGTATACGTCTCTCTCCTCTCTCTCTCTCTGTTTCTCACTGCAAAGGTATGGATTCGATCCAATAGCTAATCTGTCGTACACAGCTAATCTAACAATGGTATCAGAGCACATAGATTGCTGTTTTGTTTCGATAGTAATTGAAAAGAAAGGAAAAAAGCCACCGGGATGCCCTCGGGCTCGCCGGAAAAGCAGCGCCGCCGCATGGCCGCGCCAGTTCCTCTCGATCCGATGCGCACCGCAAGGGGCATCGGACGAAGAACAAACCCCTCGGGGCAAAGAACAGGAAAATAAACCCTAGACCCTAACATGCAAAGAGGGGAAGGGGAAAGAAAGAGCTCACCGGCCGGTCGCCGCAAAGGGCACCGCCGCTGCGCCACTTGACGGCGGCGCGCTCTCCTTCGGGAGCTCGCGCACACCGGCAAGGGGACAGGGGAGGCGCCATGGTTTTCTTCTCCGGCCGATTTGCCATTGGGCTAATTGATTTTTCGGTGGAGAAGATACGTTGGAAAAGAAAAGAAAGAGAGGGGACGAGCTCGTTGTGGCGCCAGGGCTGCACGGCCGCTCCTCGCCGTCGCCGGCGCTCCGTCGGACACGGGCGTTCTGCGCCGCCGCCGTTTTTCGGTCGGGAGAGAAAGAGAAGGGAAAAGGAAGAGAATGGCGCTAGGGTTAGGGTTTTCGACCGGTTCGGTCGTTTTAACCCAGCGATCTTCGCGCTCCACCGTAGGATTGGATCGGACGACCGAGATTCGTCCTGCGCGGCGCTGGGCGTGGAAGCGGGCCATGGGCCGGTTTTTCCTTGTTCGTGGGCCGCGCCAGGCTGCGGTAGTGGGCCGTGGACCCTGTGCGGTCTGTAAAATCGAGCGGCGGAAGGTTATCTTCCGCTCGCTGAGCCGTGGGCTGGGCCAGCAGGCCGTGGGCCAAAATTACCGCGTTTTTTTTATTTTTTTTATTTTTTACAGATCCAACAAAAGCTCAGTTTTATTGTTTTTTGTTCAATTTTTTGAGCAAATTTCATTCAGTTTTTTCTATTCAATTTATTCCAACGAAAATTTGTTTAGGAAATACAAAAGTATACAGAATGCTTCTGAAAAGTATAAAGTTTATGAATTTTTTATTCATTTTTTCCGCTGCAAATAGTTAAAAGTAATAATTGCTTTAAAGCAATAAAGTGTGAATTAAAAGCATGATTAAAAGTGATATTAAAGATGATTATGATTATGTTATTATATGACCAACGTTGTTGATAGCGTTATCATGATTCATATATAGTATGTTAAATGGTGCATTTATTTCTTTTATTGCCCAACGGTGATATTAATTAAATGCACAACAGTTGTATGCTTTAATTTATACCAACGTTGGATTAAATGTATGCAATTGTTTTTGTTATCTTATATCCTTGTGGTTTCAGGAAGTTTTCACCTGATGAGCTGCCTGAAGGATGTTCCTACGCTCAGAGGTGACAACTACTCTGAGTGGTGGAAGAAAGTTGAACTGGCCTTTGTCTGTGCTGAGGTCGACTGGGTTGTGACTACTCCACAGCCAGTCAAGCCAGCAAAGCCAGTAAGAGCATCTGATGATGATGATTCTGCTTGGCAGAAAAAAGAGCTGGACTATGCTCCAGTAGAGATGGGCTACACCCTAGAGAACCAAAAGTGGGTGAACGCCAATAAAAAGTGCATGGCATTCATAAAGAACACAGTTGAGACCGCTATTGTGGGCTCAATTGAAGAGTGTGCCTCTGTAGGAGAGTATCTCCAAAAGATAAAGAGCCAGTTTACTGGTTCTTCAAAGACATATGCTACCCAGTTGCTCAGACAGCTGGTGACAGAAAAGTATCATGGAGGTACACATGGTATAAGGGAGCACATTCTTAGAATGAGCAACATGGCTGCTAAGCTTAAGTCCATGGAGGCTGATCTGGAGCTCAAGCCTGCACTTATAGTTCACTTGGTGATGGCATCACTGCCACCACAATTTGAAAATTTCATCATCAACTACAATGTGTCACCTGAAAAATGGGACATTGAAAAGACAATTGCGATGCTGTCACAAGAAGAGGAAAGGCTGAAGTCCCAGAATGGGGGCTCCTTGAACTACGTGAAGGACAACCAGAACAGGAGCTACAATGGTTCTCCTTCTAAGCCGTATGGCAAAGGCCCTCATCAGTATAAGCCACATGGCAAAGGGCATCAGAAGTATGAGAACCAGCTTCCAGTGGACAAAGACACATGCCTCCACTGCAAGAAGAAAGGGCATTACAAGAAAGATTGCCCTGATTGGCTCAAGAGCATAATGGCAAAGAAAGGTATTGATATAGTTTCTTTTGTAAATGAATCCCTGTATACACAGTTTTCAAAATCTACTTGGTGGATTGACTCAGGTGCAACTGTTCATGTTGCAAATTCTTTACAGGGATTCCATTCGACAAGGACTTTGCAAAGAAGCGAAAGACACATTGAAGTCGCGAATGGAGTTCAAGCAGAAGTTGAGGCTGTTGGCGACGTCTCCTTGGAGCTAGCTGATGGTTTTAATATTGTGCTTAGAGATGTGTTATTTGTTCCTTCCATTCACAGAAATTTAATAAGTGTATCGTGCTTGGATAAAGACAATTTTGAATGTTATTTTGGTCATGGCAAATGTGCCATATGGATTAAAGATGCTTGTGTGGGTGTTGCATTACTTCATGATAAGCTTTATTTGTTATCCTTGCGTGAAAAAGTGCATTCTGTTCGCAATGTGAATGAACAAATCCC
The DNA here is from genome assembly GCA_026929855.1 of Poa annua. Taxonomy (NCBI): domain Eukaryota; kingdom Viridiplantae; phylum Streptophyta; class Magnoliopsida; order Poales; family Poaceae; genus Poa; species Poa annua. The sequence goes on along the minus strand of CM049427.1, from coordinate 264,134,055 downwards.
CTTGTCGAACAAAGAACAAAAGAAAAGAAAGCGAACTCATGACTCATCGAAGTTGTGGCACTGTCGACTAGGCCATATTTCGAGGGGAAGAATAGAAAGCCTCGTTAAAAATGATATTCTTCCTCCGTTAGAGTTCTCAGATATCGAACAATGCATAGATTGCATAAAAGGAAAATACGTAAAGAAAATTAAAAAGGGTGCAAACCGAAGCACAGCGACACTAGAAATTATTCACACCGATATTTGTGGACCATTTCCGGTGAAAAGTGTGGATGGCTATGACTCGTTCATAACATTCACAGATGATTATTCCCGATATGGTTATATTTATCCAATTAAAGAAAGATCTGAGGCATTGGATAAATTTAAGATATTCAAAGCTGAAGTTGAAAATCAGCATGATAAAACAATTAAAATAGTCAGGTCCGACCGTGGGGGGGAGTACTACGGTCGGCACACTCCATATGGTCAAGTACCTGGACCTTTTGCAAGGTTTTTACAGGAAAATGGAATAGTCGCCCAGTATTCTATGCCGGGCGAACCACAACAAAATGGAGTAGCTGAAAGGCGTAACCGTACTCTTATGGATATGGTGCGCAGTATGATGAGTTATTCCACACTGCCATTGGGATTATGGATGGAGGCGTTAAAAACCGCCATTCACATTCTCAACAGAGTACCAAGTAAATCGGTGCCCAAAACACCGTACGAGTTGTGGACAGGGAGAGTTCCTTCTCTAAGCCACTTGAAAGTCTGGGGGAGCCCAGCTGAGGCAAAAGTTTTTAATCCACATATTGCAAAGTTAGACCCCAAAACAGTGACTTGCCATTTCATTGGCTATCCTGATAGATCAAAAGGTTATCGTTTCTACTGTTCAGACAGACACACAAAGTTTGTAGAAACGAGACACGCGGTATTCTTAGAAGACGAAATGATGAGGGGGAGCATGGTAGGCCGGAAAATTGATCTTGAGGAGAAGAGGGTGTGTGCACCTTTTCCGATGATCCATGAGCCATTTTTCGCCCTACCTGTTGTACCTGCACCGACAATCCCAGAGGTTGTGATGCAAGCACCTGTTGTAACTCCACCCGTGACTTCAACGAGGCAAAATTCGGAACCTGTCCGCCAGGAGCCGAATCAACCCGTTGTTGAGCATGAAAGGGAGCAGCGACAGCCACATATAGAAGAAGAGTCGCAAATTGAGACACATAATGTGCCAGAGAATGAGACTCTTAGAAGGTCTACAAGAGCTAGGAAATCAGCTATTTCTAGTGATTATAAAGTTTATAACACAGAAACAGTTCATGTGCAAGGAGATCCCACTTCATATGAAGAAGCCATGAGTAGCGTTCACTCTTCGAAATGGCTGGAGGCCATGGAAGATGAGATGAAATCAATGAGTTCTAACAATGTTTGGGACTTAGAGGAAATTCCTAAAGGAGCCAAAACAGTAGGCTGCAAATGGGTCTACAAAATAAAGTATGACTCCAATGGAAAAGTAGAAAAGTATAAAGCAAGACTTGTGGCAAAAGGCTTTACGCAAAGAGAAGGAGTAGATTACAATGAGACTTTTTCTCCGGTCTCATGTAAGGATTCCTTCAGAATCATCATGGCACTAGTTGCTCATTTTGATTTAGAGTTACATCAAATGGATGTAAAGACGGCATTTCTAAATGGAGATTTAGAAGAGAATGTTTACATGAAACAACCGAAGGGTTTTTTCATGGAGGGGAAGGAACATATGGGATGCCGCCTAAAGAAATCCATTTATGGGTTAAAGCAAGCCTCTAGACAGTGGTATTTAAAGTTTAACAATACAATTAAAAGTTTTGGATTTAAAGAGAATGTTGAGGACAACTGCATTTATGCAAAGTTTAAAAGTGGGAAATATATTTTCCTAATTCTGTATGTGGATGATATTCTGCTTGCGAGCAATGATGTCAGTCTACTACTAGAAACAAAGAAGTTCTTGTCCTCAAATTTTGATATGAAAGATCTTGGTGAAGCTTCTGATGTTTTGGGCATAGAAATTCACCGGGATAGAAATAATGGAGTGCTAGGACTATCACAAAAGGCATATTTAGAAAAGGTTCTAAAGAAGTATAATATGCACAAAAGTAGTACTTCACCTGCTCCTATAGTCAAGGGCGACAAGTTTGGAAAATTTCAATGTCCCAAAAACCAATATGAGATCGATCGAATGAAAGCAGTACCATATGCTTCGGCTGTTGGAAGCTTACAGTATGCACAAGTGTGCACTCGCCCTGACTTAGCTTTTATCACCGGGGTACTCGGTAGATATCAAGAAAATCCAGGCCAAGAGCACTGGAATATGGTAAAGAAAGCTTTGCGTTATGTACAAGGCGCAAAAGACCTCATGCTAACATATAGAAGATCTGATTCCCTAGAAATAAGAGGATATTCAGACGCAGATTTTGCGGGAGATAAAGATGATAGAAAGTCCACGTCAGGATACGTGTTCACTCTCGCAGGAGGGGCTATTTCGTGGAAAAGCTCTAAACAGTCATTAGTTGCATCGTCCACGATGTATGCAGAGTTTATAGCATGTTATGAGGCCACGGGGCAGGCAGTATGGTTAAAGAAATTTATACCCGACTTGAAAGTGGTAGATTGTATTGACAAACCACTAAAGATGTACTGTGACAACCAGCCCGCAGTATTCTATGCTCACAACAACAAGTCGAGTAATGCTACAAAAGCAATAGATATAAAGTATTATGTTGTGAAAGATAAAATCCAGGATCAAACTATAAGTCTCGAGCATATAAAGACAAAGGATATGCTTGCGGATCCGCTAACGAAAGGCTTACCACCCAGTGCGTTCAAGGAACACACAGCCGGCATGGGTTTAATGGAAAGCCTATGATTCCTGGATTACAGAGGCCCAAAAGTAAAAGAATTTTTTTCAAAGTAGAAAAGTGTATAGTGGCTGTCTGATTCTATCGGCAATTGAGCTGTGACGATGAAACATGCTCTATGTACTAATCCGTGATGAAACGAGTAAAGTAAAAGGTAAAAGGTAAAAGTTGAGATCAAGGGAGAGAATGTTAGATTGATCTCCTTTAGCGATCGAGCCCAACGGCTCGCTCACCCCTTGATTGCGCCCTGATCGGGGGCGTCCGTTTCCGTTATGGACGGTGGGCCCCTGTCGCAGCGCTATATTAAGGGTGGGGGGGCCGGCCGGCACGATGGACGAGGTTAAACGTGCGCCGCCACCCCCCACCGACATCCCCTTCCGATCTAGGGTTAGCGCGTGCCGACGGGAAGCACCACTGCCCCGCCGCAGCAGCACCGCTGCCACCCCGTCTCCGTCCACGTCCCGATGGCAGACTCCTCGAGCTCCTCTGGACAGAGCCAAGGTATACGTCTCTCTCCTCTCTCTCTCTCTGTTTCTCACTGCAAACGGTATGGATTCGATCCAATAGCTAATCTGTCGTACACAGCTAATCTAACAACAACCTATATAGCTTAACACAGTACACTGTACGAGCAAAGAAAGATGGATCCACAGATTTGGCGAGGAACTGCTAGCTCGTTTCAAACAACGACAAGAACAAAATTAATGGTGACGATCGAGCTGCTAATTCTGAGGTGTTATAGCGCTGACGCAGGCTCCACAAAACGCAGGGTGAAGTAAGACACGACTGCTAGCTGCCTCACTCATGTAATCATTCTGCTAGTGAAAAAATTGCAATCATGGGCCGGCCGCTGATATCATCACGAGAGTAAACGGATACGAGCTTGACGGACTATATATCTAGCTGCTAGCTAGCTATATGTGCACGGATAGCTAATTAAGGGAGAGTGCGTAAAAGCATGTGTTGTCTCCCCAGCGTGATAAAAGTCTGTTCATGGGAGAGTACCTTAACATGCACAGGGCACTTCATGGAAATTCTGTTCTTCTTTAATTGATCATTGGAAGTCTAAAATTAGCCCGCATGCAGCTAGAGTTTGCAGCATGACCTGAAATTAACACCGGAGGACGGATAATTCCGTCTCTCACCAAGGATCAACTTTATTTAATAAATACACATATATCTCCGACAAATACGCGGTACTAATATATAGATCGCCTTGCTCCATTCAAAAGCACGAGCAGCGCGATGTACTGGAAAAAAACTCAAATTATACAGATTTGAAAGTGCAGTAGCACTTGTTTACGAGACAGAGACAATCAGACAAGTATCTATATCTAGCGGCGATCGGTCACTCCTCTACATGAAGCCAAATAATCAAGGTAGAGGTGCAGAGCAAAAGGCACCGTAAGCATCTGACGCTGCGTGCACTTACAGCTAGCTATATGTTCAGCGATGGGACTTCACTACGCACACTTATTCTCAAGCTCTAGAGCTAGCTAGCCTGTAAGGTTAAAAGTGGGTAACAGAGAATTTAGATATATAGCTAGGCTCGCTGGAAAGTAATCAAGTTTTTCTGATAATATATAATCAGTGTGTGCATCTCTGTCAGTCCAAATGCATAGAGTTGCACTTAGAGCGTCCATTTTGGTAAAACCATATACATCCATGGCCTTGTAATGGACGTGTTGGATGACAGAGCTAGCTATAGCTAATGCTCAGGGGATCAGGGGTTGTGGTCGCCCGACATGTTCAGTCGAACCTTTTTTCTCTTCTGGAAATTTGTAGGACATGTGATCGACTGATCGACGGATCGATGGGAACTCCTTCTGGTAACTGACAGTTACATGAATGTATATGCATACTATACTTTGAATATATATGCGAGGATATCATTTGTCCATGATGTCAATTTATCAATTATTAACCAGTTTTGGTGCAGGCAAGTAGCTGTGTTGAAAACGAAAATATCGTAGGCATTTCTTGTCGGCATCTAGTCGGCTGCTGGGAGATCCATTATTCCCCCTTGACGTGCTGCTGGCGTGTGGTGTGATATTTCCGGTTCTTGTTGCGCCTGCTTTTGCACCCCTTAATTGGCAATTTGGCGATTAGGCCGGTGCCCTGATATTTATATATATTACATGTTGTTCATATCTTTACCCACTACCTAGACCACTTACTAATTAGTGGAGTTAATTAATGTACACTGGATGATTAGTGAGCTTTCTGGCATCCTATTGTTCTTAGCTAGCGTGGATCTTTACATAGGTTCCTCATAAGACCAGGACACTTCTGCATGCACGGATGGATATGACCGATCACTGTGCTTTGCATTAGCACAACTTAATTAGGATTAGTTCCCAAAAAAACATCCCACAATTTATTAACAAAACAAACCACTACGACATTGTAAACCAAATATTTAAATAGGAAAATAATTAAAAACCCTGTGGAGGTCAAGAAGAGACTAATAAGTCGCTGCATCAAGACATGAACACAAATTTATGTGGAATTAACCAAATTTTGCTTCAACCGTATCCGGTGCCCCTTTCGTCCCAAATGATAATCTAAAATAAGAATCTAATTTGTGCAACAACAACAAAAATCTAACACTACTGGAGGGTAGTTGACATATGGCAGGGACGTAAAACATTACTAATTTTAGTCATGCATGCATCTTGGCAACACACTTGGATCATGCGTCGTACGTCTATACTTTATGCCACACCCCACCACGAAATGTTCCACGACGGATGCCAGACCGACACATCATCTTAATTAATTATATCCATTAGCTCTCGTGCGTCTAATGCTGACCTGGTCCAATCGTGTGAGAGTATCGGCTGTGCCCTCATTGGATGGCCCTTTAATCATGTGATTAACATAATTAGTAAGGCACTTAATTAACTATAAATAGACAAGAGAATAAGAGATGGAAGGTTGAACCTGTGAAGGTGATACTTCCCCTAAAGTACAAAAAGGAAATAAAGCGATCTCTGCAGCAACTTGATATTGATACTTTGATCAATTAAGATCTACTACTGCGTATACACATGACCATCTGAATGGCCTAACTAACCCGCTAATCAGCGTCTGCTATTTACACGGACATTGGCTTGGTTAATGGAGTATTATTAATAGTGCATGATATTTTCACTCTTCCAGCGGAGAGATGCTTATGCCCACACCCAAGTAGTGCTGAAACAACTTTTCCGTGGAAAGATTAAATTGGACAGGAGATGTGGCAAAAAACGAAACTTTATATTATATAACAGAAAAGAGAAAGAAAAAAAGGAAAACAATGATCTTAAGCAGAAAATATAAGTGGAAATGGAGCGGTGATTATTGGTGAAACAGATACGGAAACAGAATGTGTGAGTTGTTTTGAGTCCTCGTGCCCCATTGGAAGGTTGGCATGGCTGGTTGAGATGGCGTTGCGACAGACGCACGCTGGAAGTGGTGGTCCGTAGTAAGCGACTCTTCTAAAAGCCTTCATGTAACACGGCATGTTAGGTCGGTGGAACATTGTGAGATGGAAGTGGTGCAGGTATATAGGATTATGGTTAACCTTACTTATCTCTAATAAGTTAAACATTTCAAAATATCAAATACGACTTCATTGCGGTGTACTATGAATTTCTCTGTAATATATCCCCACGGGAATTTTTTTAGGGATCGTCATGGAAAGCCCTTACAATGACGCTCTGAGTATACTGATTCATCCAAAATGGACTCAAGACGCGACATGAAGCCCTGTTCTATTGAAGACCCGAATATGAGTACGAGATTCCGAAAGCGCTGTCAGGATTGACTACAACCCTTTCCATACATGTTGGATTCAACCGTTTGGCCATGTGTACCCATGGGAGAGAGACATGACCCATGGCTCTAGAGTAGGTCTATATAAAGAGAGAAAATCCTAACTTATAGAGCAACCACCCATTGTCACAAAGTTCCTCCCAATTGGTTGTCATATAAAATGGCAAGAATCATCTAGAACATCAAGGAAGTAATTAAGGAGGAAGAAGGGCCAGTGGGCGGTGCTTCCAAAGGCCAGCACGGGGGCGGTGCCGCTTGGCCTGCACCGCTCCGTGGTCGTTGTAGCGGTCTTCACCATCACCTTTATCACCATATCTTCTCTATATATAGCGGTCCACACTCTCCCCCACAAACCTCTATAATCCCATATGTGAACATGGTATTTGATGCTATAAATTATTTCAGATGACTAATTGCACCCATGTCATGTTTGAGTAGGTCCTTTTTCTCCTATGATTACTTGGTGATACATCGATGATTGATTTGAGTTCTGTTACTGATCATACCATAAGGTGGTAGTATATATATTGACAAAATTATAGTTGGAAGCTAGAGTGACATAATACCTGACGAGGTTATACCAAACGGGTACCCCTTCGTGTGGGTACCTGGTGCACGTAATGACTAAACCCCAATTGTCGATAGGCTGAAAAAACCCAACAAGCGAAGCCCAAGTCAAAGACTTCTACCATAGATAGCATAGTCGGTAGTACTTTCTATATATGTAGTCCTAGTTGGTTACAAACCCAGACCTGTACCCCTATATAAAGAACAGGAGGGTGACCGATCAAGGACACGCCCAATCAGAAACATCAAACCCTAGCAAGATCCACGTCTTGCTAGAACCATGTACTCGCCGCATATTCACAATCAATAACAGACAAGCAGGACGTAAGGGTGTTATCTCACTCGAGCACTAGTAGAAAACGAGCCTTTGGTTCACCCCTTTAGTCTCGGTTCATTATTTGAACCCAGACTAAAGGGGTGAGAGCCACACCGTTGGATTTGTGAGGGACCTTTAGTCCCGGTTCGTGTTACGAACCGGGACTAAAGGTTCACCGCACGCGGCAGCAGAGGCGGGCCCCAGCGCCAGAGACCTTTAGTCCCGGTTCGTAACACAAACCGAGACTAAAGGTCCTCACTTTATCAGCTTCTTCCACCCCTGCTCACTCCATTTTTCCCACCGAGCCCGAGCTCAAAATCATTTCCTCTCCATTTCTTCTCCATTTCCTCTCCCCAAGACTAGATAATCCATAACATTTTACACCATTTGGCAAGATTGAAGGCACCCCACGGTTAGCCTCTTCATCCTCTTTCCGGCATTGCTTATTTAGCTCATTTTGCTCATTTCAATTTTTTTGTGCAAGCAAGGTGTTCGATGTAAGCTAATTTTTTTTAAATAATACTTTTTTTTTAGAAATTATGGAAATATTGCGCAGTTTGAGTTATTTGCAAAAATAACACGGCCTCGGCTAGGTGGTGGCCGACTAGGGCTGGTCGGCCCGGAGGTGGCCGACTGGGCTCGTCGGCCCAGAGCAGGCCGACCAGCGCTGAGAGAGAATCACGGGCGCGGCCGACTGCCTGATCGGCACCGATCGGCCACGGTTCGGCCACGTCGCGGCCGACTGGCCCGTCGGCTACCTCCTGGTCGACGAGGTTCTGTTTAACAGCCCGAGCCTTCTTCTTCCTCCCATCTCACGGTTTTCTCTTCCTCTCCTCTCTCTCTTTCTCTTGCTCCTCTTCCTCTCCTATCCACGAGCAGCAGAGGACGGGGAGGGCGCGGAGGGCGCGGAGGGTGCGACGGGGAGCGGGCTGGTGAGGGCGCGGAGGCGGGCGAGCGCGGACGGAAGGGAGCCGTTGAAGGCGGAGGAGGCCACGAAGGAGGAGGCCGGACACGTCGAGCCCCACGATGGTGCCGCGGACGCCGCAGGTGACGGCCGCACACGCTTCAAGGGTAAGACTTTTCCATGTATTAGGGTTAGGGTTAGGATTTAGTTTGTATTAGTAGTTTCGGTAGAATTTTAGGTACGATGTGATATTAATATTTGATGCATTATAATATTTTTTAGGTGAGCAATTATGTCAAATGTAGTAAAGTTTGTTTTCTACTACGGTGTCGGTTCAGTAAAGCAAAATGAGTATGGGATGGACCTGAGTGAGTTTGAGCACGTCGAGTTGGATCTGACTGACCCTGAAAATTGGTCTGTTAGTCAGTTAAAAGATTGGTTGGCACAGTGTTTGGGATTAAATGCAGAAACACACACTGTCGGGGTGCACGCGTTATGGGATTAAATGCAGATGACGGGTCCTTAGTTCCTCCACGAGTCACCCGCCCACCCCATCGGTTTGGATGGAGCACTCCTCAGCCACATCCGCCACGTCGTGGCAGAGGCGATGACTGAGACTCTACTTATGTATCAGAGACCTTATGTTGGCTATTTTCCATGTACCGTCAGACCTATGTATGAGTACTAGACTTATGTATCGTTATGTACTAGACTTATTAGTTCGATCTATGTGGCAATATTTGATATGTCCGTAACCGGTAGACATTGATTCGATTAAGATAAGATACAACAAACCTCGATTACATACCGATCACACCACACAACAAACGGAAATGCATGTACAACTACTAATTAATCGATACTCAAAGAAAGATACAACATAACTCAAATTAAGATTCTACCTATCTCCCATCAATGCAGCCTGCACCATCCGCAGATTTAGCACCCTTGCCCTTTGACGATGATTCAGGCTTCTTACCCGCACCCTTCCTCGATGTTTCTGCCTTCTTCTCCTTTCCCTTACGCACTGCTTCAGCCCGCTTTTCCTTTGACGACGGCATGAAATCGTCGTCATCATCGCTGGAGTATACCCAGAGAAATGAACGACCGTACCTCTCACGTATGTCTTGAGTTCGATGAATCGGCGCATTAGTAACATGCCTATCGAACTTATCCGCAAGCCTCAAGACTTCAGCACGGATTTGTTCTGGGGTCCTATACGGAAACCCATCTCGGCATAGCCTCGCCCCTAGCAAAGCGAGATGTCTCTCACTACCAACAATTTCTTCAAGTGGAATTTCCCTACCATCTACCTTCAAATATGTGACAATCTTAGCTAGCTGCTCGGATGCGGCTATATGAAAGCCGGACACACACTTCTCACAAGGTACAATACACACCATGCTGGCGCTCTGTGAGAGTACCCCGCTTAGCCTAGAGTGGTTTTTATAGGACAATGGTGGCGGGAGGAACAGGCGGGAATGGTGGCGGGAGAAACGGGCGGGAAACGGTGGCGGGAGGAATAGGCGGGAACGGTTGGCGGGAGAAACGGGCGGGAAACGGTGGCGGGAGAAAAAGGCGGGAACGTCTGGCGGGAGAAACGGGCGGGAAACGGTGGCGGGAGAAAAAGGCGGGAACGTCTGGCGGGAGAAACGCGCGCTAATCGTGCGGAGAAATGGGGGGTTTGCTGCCATGCAAGGATCGGCTTACCCTGGGCCGATAGGGCTGGTCGGCCACCTCCCAGCCGACCAGGTGTACGCCAGGTCATGCAGGCGCGCAGATGCGGCCGACCAGACCTGGTCGGCCAGCTCTGGGCCGACGAGCCCCAGTCGGCCTGCTCCGGGCCGACGAGCTCCAGTCGGCCACCACCTAGCCGAGGCCGTGTTATTTTTGCAAATAACTCAAACTGCGCAATATTTCCCGAATTTCTAAAAAAAAGTATTATTTAAAAAAAATTAGCTTCGATGTAATGCCTAAGTTATGATCACATTTGTGTATATGTGCAATTTGTTCTCAAACTAAAATAATGATTTATGTGTTTTAGTGTGGTGAAGAGCCTTATCGACGTCGATCGCCCGCGCCGTCCCGTCACCACCTCGGTGAGCCTCTATATTTTATTTTATTTTAAAACCATAGCTTTTATGATTTAGATGCATAGTTACTACTTGTATAATTTTCTAACTTGTATTATATGTATAGTGTCATGGTTCTGATATCCGTCCCCGTCGGTCCTCGTCCGGTCTATGATTCGGATGTGGTATATTTTCAAAACTATTTATTTCATTCTATGTTTCTGACAATTATGGCGACCAACTTGACATAGAATTATTTTTATCTAGGAGGTAATTGAACCAGAAATTGAACCTGACCCTATTGTCGAGTTTTTGGATAAAGAAAACAATGATTTGAAAGCAAAATTGAAAAGAAGTGAAGATCTTTATCTTCAGTGCTTAGAAGATAAGATGAAATTAGAGCTCAAACTTGCCGACGTGGTCGATGGTAACGAGATCAATATGGATGCAATGCGCTTGAAGATAAAAAGGATTAGAAAATATGCCATTAATCGGGAGGCTTGGTATCATTATGCTGTGGGTTCAGTATTTACCTTAGTTGCGATTTTGATCGCATTTGTTGTTGGATTTAAATTCTTTAGATAATTTTTATATTTGTTTCAGTTAATGTATGTTTTATGAGAACTATGTATTACCGCTTGTCAATACTCTACTCTTATTTTAATGGATGACATTGTATTAATTAATTTGCTCTTACATATTATTTATGACAGTAGTGTAATAATGGGGTTCGATATACTTTTATGTAATACAGTTGAACCGACAATGGATGTACGGTGGCCGATGTTGTCCTGAGTTCATTGATGACATGCATAATTTTCTCCATATGGCTGAGGCAAACAAGCCGAAGAACGGTTTTATTCGTTGTCCATGTAGTGCCTGCAAGAATATGAGTGATCACTCTACCTCAAAAGTCATTCACTCACACCTCTTGCATAATGGTTTTATGCCTGGTTATTATTGTTGGACCAAGCACGGAGAAACAGGGGTTATCATGGAAGAAAATGAAGAAGAGGAGGATAATGACAAGTATCCTTGGTTCAGTGATACTACAATGGGAGAAGACGAAACTGAAGAAGATCCCATTATTGATGAGCCCGACGATGATCTTCGTCGGGACATTCGTGATGCACAAATGGACTGTGGAAGTGAAAACGAAAGGTTGAAGTTGGAGCGTATGTTAGATGATCACGCCAAATTGTTGTACCCAACTTGTCAAAATGACCAGAAAAAGCTAGGTACCACACTTGAATTGTTGCAATGGAAGGCAGAGAATGGTACTTCTGACAAGGGATTTGAAAATTTGTTAAAAATAGTTAAGAAGATGCTTCCAAAGGATAACGAATTGCCGTCTAGTACGTATGAAGCAAAGAAGGTGGTATGCCCTCTAGGATTAGAGGTGCATAAGATACACGCTTGCATTAATGACTGCATCCTCTACCGCGGTGAGCACGAAAAATTGAATGCATGTCCTGTATGCGGTGCTTTGCGGTATAAGATCGGGCGAGATGACCCTGGTGATGTTGAGGGCGAGCCGCGCCCCAGGAAGAGGATTCCTGCAAAGGTGATGTGGTATGCTCCTATAATACCACGGTTGAAACGTTTGTTCAGCAATAGAGAGCATGCCAAGTTGTTGCGTTGGTACAAAGAAGATCGTAAAAAAGACTTGATGTTGAGACACCCCGCGGATGGGTCCCAGTGGAGAAAAATTGACAGAGAGTTCCCGACATTTTCAGATGACGCAAGGAACTTAAGATTTGGCCTAAGTACAGATGGCTTTAATCCTTTTGGAGAACAGAGCTCCAGTCACAGCACTTGGCCCGTGACTCTATGTATCTATAACCTTCCTCCTTGGCTGTGCATGAAGCGGAAGTACATTATGATGCCCGTGCTCATTCAAGGTCCGAAGCAACCTGGCAATGACATTGATGTGTACCTCAGGCCATTAGTTGAAGAACTTTTGCAGTTGTGGTGTGAGGAAGGTGTACGTGTGTGGGATGAGCACAAACTGGTGGAATTTGATCTACGAGCTTTGCTTTTTGTAACCATCAATGATTGGCCTGCTCTAGGCAACATTTCAGGACAGTCAAACAAGGGATACAATGCATGCACGCACTGTTTAGCTGAGACTGATAGTATACATTTAGGTAACAAGAATGTGTACCTAGGTCATCGTCGGTTTCTTGTACCCAAGCATCCGTTAAGGAAGAAAGGCAAGCATTACAAATGTGAGGCAGATCATCGGCCGAGGCCTACCCGCCCTTCTAGTTCTGCTATACATGATATGGTCAAGGATTTAAATGTAATCTTTGGAAAGGGTCCTGGCGGTCTCACTGTTCCGAATGACGCAAACAACCACGTACCCATGTGGAAGAAGAAATCTATATTTTGGGAGCTGCCATATTGGATAATGCTAGAGATTCACTCTGCAATCGACGTGATGCACGTGACAAAGAACATTTGTTGCAATTTGCTAAACTTCTTAGGCGTGTATGGGAAGTCAAAATATGGGAAGTCAAAAAAAGGTACACCGAAAGGAAGGTAGACCCATCAACGTATGAGCGAAGAGATGCATCGAGACGATACTCATTCAGAGAATCAGCCAGGTCCTGCAAGCTACGCTCTTACTAAAGAAGAGAAGAAAATATTTTTTGAGTGCCTTCGCAGTATGAAGGTTCCATCTGGCTTCTCATCAAATATAAAAGGAATAATAAACATGGCAGAGCAAAAATTTCAGAATCTAAAGTCTCATGACTGTCACGTGATTATGACACAATAACTTCCGGTTGCATTGAGAGGGCTTCTACCGGAAAATCTTCGAGAACCCATTGTGAAGCTATGTGCATTTCTCAATGCAATTTCTCAGAAGGTCATCAATCCACTAACTCTAAAAAATTTAGAGAAGGATGTGGTCCAATGTCTTGTCAGCTTCGAGTTGGTGTTCCCACCAACCTTCTTCAATATTATGACGCACCTTGTAGTCCACCTAGTCGAAGAGATTTCTGTTCTCGGTCCTGTATTTTTACACAACATGTTCCCCTTTGAGAGGTTCATGGGAGTCTTAAAAAAAATATGTGCATAACCGGGCTAGGCCAGAAGGAAGCATCGTCAAGGGTTATGGAACAGAGGAGGTCATTGAGTTTTGTGTAGATTTTATTCCTGATCTGAAGCCGATCGGTGTTCCTGAATCACGTCATGAGGGGAGACTGCATGGAAAAGGCACCCTTGGAAAGAAAGCAACAATATGTCAAGACGGGGATTCTTTCACTCAAGCACACGACACCGTTCTACATAATTCCAGTTTGGTGAGTCCGTATGTCGAGGAACACAAGAATGTTTTACGCTCCAAGTACCCGGAGAAATCTGAAGATTGTATTGATGGAGAACACATGAAGACTTTCAGCAGTTGGTTAAAAAGACGTCTCATTAATGACACCAATGTTGAAGAACAGCTATACTTGTTGGCCACATCACCAGCTTCAACTATATTGACTTTTCAAGGGTACGAGATAAATGGAAATATATTTTACACAGCCAAACAAGATAAAAAGAGCACCAACCAAAACAGTGGAGTACGCTTTGATGCAACAAACTGCAACGGGACAAATGACACATATTATGGTTACATAGAGGAGATATGGGAACTTGACTATGGACCTACTTTTAAGGTCCCTTTGTTCAAGTGCAAATGGTTCAACCTACGAGGCGGGGTAGAGGAAGACCCACGATACGGAATGACTACAGTGGATCTCAACAATCTTTCGTACGAGAATGAACCATTCGTCCTAGCCAGTGAAGTTGCTCAGGTTTTCTATGTGAAAGACATGTCTACCCTACCGAAAAAAAGAAAAGATAAGCAAGCGAGTACATCATACGATGAGCCAAAGCGCCACATAGTTCTTTCAGGGAAAAGAGTCATTGTGGGAGTGGAGAACAAGACAGACATGTCAGAAGATTACGATAAGTTTCATGACATTCCGCCCTTTAAAGTCAACACTGATCCAAGTATCAAGTTAAATGAAGAAGATTGTCCGTGGTTACGGCGCAATCGGAAGAACAAGTAAACACTAGAGAGGGATATTATTGTTGATGTGTAATATCCGAATGCTTTGTATCATAAGAACAAGTGAACTGAAGTATTTTGTAGATGCATGGAACAAAACACACGATTTCACCTGCATACAGCCCAACGGTGGCTCGTGAGTGCCTACATATGAAATGCACCGTTGGACGTATGCAGGGAATCCGAATGCTTTGTATTCTGTCGATGAAGTAGAATGAGGAGACAATGACTGCCGAACATGTTCAAGAGGGGTCTATATATAGGGTCATGTGACTCACGAACTGGTCATGATAGTGCCCATCCAACAGCTCAGAATCTCTCAAAAGAAACACATCTCTTCATCCAACGGCTCACAAGTGCTTAAAAGAAACACACGATCCATGTGCTTCTTTAGTCCCGGTTGGTGTTACCAACCGAGACTAAAGAAGCACATGGATCGTGTGTTTCTTTCTAGTGCTTGTGAGACGTTGGATCTGAGGTGTGTTTCTTTTGAGAGATTCTGAGTTGTTGGATCAACAGTATCACGACCACTTCGTGACCCACATGACTCGGTTGTTGTTACCAACCGGGACTAAAGAAGCACACGTACCTTATATATATCCCCCCTCCCGGACATGTTCAACACTCAGTGTCTACTCATTGTAGTTCATTTTGGCAGCACACGGGTAGCAGAGAGCACTCAGTGAAGCCTGAAGGTGAACCCTCCCCTCGGCAGAGGCATCTCTGGGCAACCAGCGGCAAGACGTCTCTGATGATCTCCGACCGTTTCAAACGGTTGCAGATCATCAGAGATGTCTTGTCGGGCGGTTATAGATCATCAGAGATGTCTTGCCACGGTCATTTGGCTTGGCTTGAAATGACCATAACTTGGTCATTTGGCTTGAAACTTCTAGATGTTCAAGGATTTGATTTTTTGAGGTGTTTATCATTTTTCCTAGCAACTAGTACACATATAAGGAGCCCATGCCAAAGGATTTGATTTTTTGAGGTGTTTATCACTTTATTACATTTTTTCTTAAAAACGATCAAAACGGTCGCTACGACTAATCATCGGAAGAGGTGATATTTTCTAGAACTATCAATGTTTCTGTGATATAACCACTAGTTGTGTACCTTAAAATGATTTTTCCAAATGTTTCAGACCAAACTATCAAATAGTTGTAGTTCAAATTTGAATTACTTTCGATAAATCAACATAAACTCAATTAACTAGGGGAAATTAGTTAGAATTGTAAGAAAAAACTCATACTTGGGGATCATCCATCATATGTGCACCACTCTTAGTGAAAAATAGTTGGGTGCCATTTGGAATCATATTTTCTGTACTCACTTCACAAAAAACCTCATTTTTTGCACTCAAAAAAAGGAAAATGATATTTATGAAAATAATTTGAAGAATCCCTTTGGCATGGTTGTTTAATATACCAATATGCACCTATGTGTGGAGTATGAGATCTTTATCACAAACTATGTCATCGAAATGACCATAACTTGGTCATTTGGCTTGAAACTTCTAGATGTTCATACATGATAGACCTTTTTGTGAAGACTTTTTTTGCAAATGTAGGCAAAAATCAAGTTTATCATTTTTCCTAGCAACTAGTACACATATAAGGAGCCCATGCCAAAGGATTTGATTTTTTGAGGTGTTTATCACTTTATTACATTTTTTCTTAAAAACGATCAAAACGGTCGCTACGACTAATCATCGGAAGAGGTGATATTTTCTAGAACTATCAATGTTTCTGTGATATAACCACTAGTTGTATACCTTAAAATGATTTTTCCAAAAGTTTCAGACCAAACTATCAAATAGTTGTAGTTCAAATTTGAATTACTTTCGATAAATCAACATAAACTCAATTAACTAGGGGAAATTAGTTAGAATTGTAAGAAAAAACTCATACTTGGGGATCATCCATCATATGTGCACCACTCTTAGTGAAAAATAGTTGGGTGCCATTTGGAATCATATTTTCTGTACTCACTTCACAAAAAACCTCATTTTTTGCACTCAAAAAAAGGAAAATGATATTTATGAAAATAATTTGAAGAATCCCTTTGGCATGGTTGTTTAATATACCAATATGTACCTATGTGTGGAGTATGAGATCTTTATCACAAACTATGTCGTCGAAATGACCATAACTTGGTCATTTGGCTTTGAAACTTCTAGATGTTCATACATGATAGACCTTTTTGTGAAGACTTTTTTTGCAAATGTAGGCAAAAATCAAGTTTATCATTTTTCCTAGCAACTAGTACACATATAAGGAGCCCATGCCAAAGGATTTGATTTTTTGAGGTGTTTATCACTTTATTACATTTTTTCTTAAAAACGATCAAAACGGTCGCTACGACTAATCATCGGAAGAGGTGATATTTTCTAGAACTATTAATGTTTCTGTGATATAACCACTAGTTGTGTACCTTAAAATGATTTTTCCAAAAGTTTCAGACCAAACTATCAAATAGTTGTAGTTCAAATTTGAATTACTTTCGATAAATCAACATAAACTCAATTAATTAGGGAAAATTAGCTATAATTCTAAGAAAAAACTCAAACTTGGGATCATCCATCATATGTGCATCACTCTTAGTGAAAAATAATTGGGTGCCATTTGGAATCATATTTTATGTACTTACTTCACAAAAAATCTTAAAACATAGAAAATGATATTTATGAAATAATTTGAAGAAATCACCTAGGCATCTTAAAATGAAAGAATATAAAACAAACCATAAAAAACTAGAAACCAAAACAATTCAAAAAATAAGTAAAACAAAATAAGAAATAGAAAAGTAAACAATTTAAAACAAAACAGAAACAAAAACCAGTAAAAAGAAAAAAGGAAAAAAAAGGTCATTTGTCTCGGTCCAGGCAGACCCTTTAGTCGCGGTTGGTGTTACCAACCGCGACTAAAGACCCTTTAGTCGCGGTTGGTGTTACCAACCGCGACTAAAGACCCTTTAGTCTCGGTTCGTGGCTGGAACCGAGACTAAAGGTCTGGCCGCGCCGTTTAGTGTGGTCACGGCCAATTTTTAGGGCATTCTCTTCTCCAAATCCTCTCGCGCGGCGAAGCCCTGCTCGATCCGCTCCTGCGCCGCCTCCCGCCGTTCCTCTCCTCTCCGCCGTGCTGCTCCGGTGGCTCACCGTCGCCTCCGCGCTCCTCTCCGGTCGCTCGCCGTCCTCTACATCGAAGCGCCCGCGGCTCGGCCTCCTCCCGCATCGACGCACCCGTGGCCTCCGTCGTCCGCCGTCCTCGCTCCGCCACGCTCACCGCCAGCACCTCCTCTCCGGTCGCTCGCCATCCTCTGCCTCGACGCGCGACGCGCTCCTCTCCGGTCGCTCCTCTCCGGTCGCTCGCCATCCTCTTCGAATTCGTAAGCTCAAACCCTAGCTGTGGCAAGACAAAATGTGCAAAGAACAACATGGAAATATTGTATTCTCATATTATTTGTGCTTATGTATCATACATTCATTAGTTGCAGAAATCATGGAATAAGAGGCATAAATGTTGCTATTGATTAGTTAGCTCACTGCATTACATTGTTTCTCCCATTGATATCATATATGAAACTGTATCCAAAATAGTTGGAGGATCTTACTCAAACCATAAATAAGTCATCTCTCTAAATCTGGGCATAGTCTAGAAAACAGATTCCTGATCTTTACTGGGAAAAAGGTATAAAATCACAGAAAAGGAAAATTGACTTGATATTTTACGACTTAAATATTCAGTTATTACTACACATTTCATTAGTTCGAAGTTTTCTGATTTGAGCACCGTAAGTGCCTCTGAAAATTCACTCTTTACGGGTTGTCCAGTTTTTGACATATTATGTCTTTATTTTGCATTACTCTCATTACTTGTGTTTTGTGTGGTTCTTTTGATCAAGGAGCAATACACAACCTTAGTAACAATAGCTAATGTTTAGAATCAACTCATGATATGTCTTTGCTGTACTTACTGTTTGTGTATGTATCAGATGAGGCTTTTTATGAACTTCGGTCGACTCATGCGTTTATTTGCTAACTTGTTGTGTTTGACTCTTATATCTCTCTGTGACTCAATGCTAATTTGATTGATATACAATTCATTATACAACTTGCAGAAGGTCTGCTGCTCGGGTCCTTGTGTCCACGGCTTTTCAGGAGGTCTTGCTTCAGTGGCTATCTTTGTTTTGTAAATTGAGATGATTGTAAATGTGTTAGATATGAAATTGTAATATATGATCCATATATATATTATGGTGTGTTGGATATGCAAATTGAGATGATTGTAAATGTGTACGAAAAAAGATGATTTTGTGTTAGATATGCACAATTCTAAAATATGATCCATATATATAGTTTTGTGTTAGGTATGCAAGATGAGCACACACTGTTTTCTTGGCTGCCACCTTGTTGTGCTATATGATCCATACTTGTTGCAATTATTGTACTTGTATATGTTTTTCAGATGAATAAATGTAAACTTGATTATAATGCCCGAGCTATGGATTACAGGTAGAGCTATGGAGCACTTGCGAGACGAACAGATAGAAGAAGCACAATTTCAACGAGACGAAGAGATGGAAGACCAAATGGAACAACTTATTTTTAATGATGCCCGAGCTGGAGGAGATGTAGATGATTATGATTTCGACCAATTTTTGAACGACTTTGGAATCGAGTCACAAGACTTTGATGTGGTGATAGCAAACTCCGGCGGAGAGGTGTATATGTGTTTATAATAAATATGGCGATATGTTGTTGTTAACTACATGCATTTATTAACGACTTATTTTTCTTTTAGCCATCCGGATCGAGCAAATCTGCAAAAAAGCAGCCACCATGTGCTCCTCGAGGCAAGGCAAAAAGAATGACGAGCGAGGATCCAAAGTTACCGATTGAGGAAATTGCTGATTCCGGCGAACCGCTCGAACCAAAACAGAACCGCAACAAATTTATAAGTCAAGCTGGAGTTATTGTTAGGGACATGATCCCAATCAGCATACGCGAATGGAATAAGCCGGCGGTCGCAGATGTGGACGATCCATGTTATGTCCACCAAGTTCTTAAGGATTTGGTCTATAACACGCTGTTGTCACATTTCACCCTCCCGCCAGATCTCTCTAAAGTGAAGAAGGACAACCTCAAGAAGTGGACTCTTATTAAGATGGCGGAACAATTCCGGAACTGGAAGAAAAAGTTATGGAATCAATATGTAGAAACAAAAGAAGTGCCAGATTTCAGTGGAGCACAAGGGAAGAAGTTAGAATCTGAATGGGCGGCGTTTAAGGCGTATAGGGAATCACATATGGCTGTGGCCCGATCGACGATAAATAAATTGAATGCTGGGCTGAAGGAACACCACCATACATTGGGGACAGGTGGCTACAAGAGCGCCATTCCTAAGTGGTTAGCCTATGAAGAAAAACTGCTTCAATCGGGGGTCCGTCCACAGACACTTGACTGGCCCGAGAGGTCGAAATTCTGGTTGTTCGCGCATGGGGCAATGTTGGACCCTAAAACCGGAGAGATTGTTGGAAGGGGAAAATGGAAGGTTCTCGTGGAGCGTATAAAAAAGAAGCTTGAAGAAGCAATTAATGATGTTCGCAATGGTGTGTTCAAACCCAATAGAGAGGATGACGAGCTGACACGGGCACTGGGGAATCCTGAACATGTTGGACGAGCTCGAGGCTTTCCTGGCGGTGCTACGTTTAAGACTGCGTGGCCGGAATCCGCTCACACTTATAGAAGCCGTAGCAGAGGTAAGAAGAAGGAGGCCGACCGGATATTACAATTGGAACGTGAAATGAAGGAGCAACGGGCGGAAATAAAAGCATTGAAGGAGTAAAGAACGGAACCTCAGGAGCGGCACCAATTAGACCATGAAGCGCATGCCGCCCCATCTCAGCGTAGAAGCAGCGTTGGTTCCACGCGTCAGGTCGACGTTGGTGCCTACCCAGTGGATGACATCACAGAGCCTACAGGTTGTGAGCTACATATAGCAATGCGAAACATAACTTTGAAGGTGGCGGTGGGCAAGCTTTAGTAATTCAACCTGGAGAACTCTACCATTGTGGTCAAATTCCAGATGGCTACGCTCGTGTCGGGGTGGACGAAATTATGCCGGGATTTGAATCCTTGGAACTTGAGTTACCTGGAGGTGACGAGGAGAAAACGTTGGCAGACGTCAAGCATGCCTTCGCCCTATGGCCCAAGAAATACATCGTCCTTCCAGAACAAGCAAAGTCCACTCCTCGTTCTAGGAGTCCAGCTCACCAGCCAAGTCCACTCTTCCTCGAGAGGGATCAAAGACGGAGTCCATCTCCACCCCATCAACAAAGCCCACACCTCACCGATAGGGACCCTAGCCCGAGTCCATCTCCAGCTCAACAGCAAAGCCAACCGCCCCCCGAGAGGGTTCCTAGCGGGAGGCCATCGCAGTCTGTGCCAGTCCGCCAGAATGTTAAGTCGCTCTCGAGTAGGCGACAGTCTGGTTCTCCTGTTAGGAAGAAACCTAGAAAGCAGAAAACACCGCCGCCTACTCCAAAGTTACCTTGGGAGAGAACCGTCGAGGAAAACGATATCGCATACAAAGAACATACGGATGCCTGGCTTGCTGGCGTGAAACAGAAAGCGTTAGCGAAACAATTGCCTCCTGCAAAATTTACTGCCGGAATTCCTCAGGAAAAAATTGACCGTTGCATCGATGCCCTATACAACCCCCCACCATCGCCACCAACAGACTATGATCGCAACATTGGTAAGTCATATGACGAAGAGATGGATGATCGATCGAAAAAAGGGAAACAAGTTGCCCAACTCGGAGAACAAGACGCACAGTCGGCCCCCCCGCTCAAGGTGCTTGATGACAGAGTTCTCAAAAACATCAATGTGCGGGAGCTGGTATATTCGGGAGATGATATCCCCTTCGCGGATGTTGTTCATACTTATGTTCACGGGGAGAATTTTATTGACGACGACTTACCCACAAGAATGCGTCAATTTCAAGCCTGGTACAAGGATACCGTAAAGGAGACGAATCAAGACGCTCTCATGATGGCAGTTAAGGAAGAGCATTATTTCCAAGAATACTCCGTTGTCCTTTACTTCGCCGAAATCTTTCAGTTATACAATCTCCGGGCCCTCGACAAAAACATCATAAGTTCCTATTGTCTGTAAGTCATCTATTCCTGTAATTTAATGTTTTAATTAGCTCTACTCGTTCATTGTCTGTGATAATCCTCTCTATAATATTTTGTGTGCTTTATTACGCAGAATGAAGATGCTCGAATGCAAGAAGAAGAAAATCAACCACATTGGGTTCATTGACCCCTCTATAATGCATGAAGATAACATAATTGATCCAATACTTAACAAGGATACACCGGAGAATTTGTTAATGTTTTTCAAGCGACAAGCTTACAAAAAATATATATTATGGCCTTACAACTTCAAGTGAGTGTTACTACTTATTACACATTCTATTTTTCTCACCCGATGTTAAGTTTAATTGATTAGTTATGCATGACTATTTATAAACGTGCGCAGCTTCCACTACATTCTTATCGTTATTGACTTGCGGAAAGGAGAAATTGTTGTCCTTGACTCGTTAAGAAGATGTCCTAAACAATACAAGACCTGTTTTGATTTGGTGGCAATGTACTTTCTTTTCTTATCGCCTCTTTCGTTCATTTCCTAATATCAAGGAATTTATGACTCATTCATTCATTTTCTTGTCATGCAGCGTTTGGAAAATGTTCCTCGCGGAACATCCGAACAGTGGATGGCCAGAGAAACTGCGCTGGCGTACTAACGATGTAAGTAGTACTATAACTAGGCCCATGCACCATTATCATACTTTATTATTATTTGATTAAATTTTATTCTTCTATAGACTTGCCTTAAACAGCCAATAGGGACTGATCTATGTGGATTCTTCGTTTGGGAGTACATGCACACTGTGGTCAACGAGAGTTTGAAGAGCAAAAGAAGTATCGAAGTACGTAAAGCTCTAGTCACAACATTATTTTTGTATCATCAATCGTGATGAGTTTTATTCATTTCATATCTCATGTATTCATTGTGATATCATTTTTTTACAGTTGGCAAGAAAGCGCAACGAGTTACCAATAAAGACCCGCTTCAGGGCAATTGCAGAGGAGTTGACGGGATATTACCTCACCGATGTCATACCGGAGACCGGAGAGTACCACCATTTTGACTAGTGCGGACATGTAATATATAGTGATCTCCATGTAAAAAATATTTCTAAGTCTCTGGAACCGGGAAACGTGATATTCATGTACCACGCGTACTTAAATGTGTATGTGTTATCAACACACATAATCTTCATGTAATTGTATATATGCATGATGCAACTTCATCTAGGTTCGTATAATAATTTATACGTGTTTTTCGCCCATCGAAGTTGTAGCATCCGAAACCCCTACCCCCGACGCATCGACATGGTACCATCCGAAACCCCTACCCAGAAAACCGGTCGAAAAAAAACAAAGCACTGAAATGAAAATAAAAACAAAACCCTGAAATGTAAAAAAAAACAAAACCCTAGTCCCGGTTCGTAACACGAACCGGGACTAAAGGGTTCGCCCCTGCGCGCCCCTGCCCCCTCCACGTGCGGAGCTCTAATTGGTGGGGGGGCTCCGGTCCCGGTTTGTGCTGAGCCGGGACAAAAGGGGGGGGGGGGGGCTCTAGTCCCGCCTTGGTAGTCCCGGTTGCTACACCGGGACTACAGGCCCTCTAGAACCGGGACTAGAGCCCCAATTTCCACTAGTGGAGGGACCCGAACCTGAGTAAATCCTGCTTGTCAGCCGGCGAATCTACCAACACTACGCGTTCTCTACCTCATAACTCTTACCCTAGCCTAGCAACCATGGGTATTGATAGGGACATCCCTCGTCAATACCTTTCCTTTTTGTAATGATTGATTCATATGGGAATCATGGGTGACCATTATATATTTTATGCAATGGTTGGGATTTTATTCAATGAATCTTCTGATATTTGTGGATACTTGCTATAAAGTTAAATCATAAATACATATAATAACAGATTTTGCATGCATGTAGCACATGCCTCTTCCGAATATAAAACCACAATGATGATATCCAAATAGTAACTTAGCTAATTGCTTATGCACACGTTATTTGTTTACTTTATTTTTGTATTTTTCATTACTACAACTAAAATATATTTTCACGTTCTTTATTATCTTACAAACCTAACATTTTATACCCAAAAGTTCTTCTAGTTTTACTTGTTAGGTAAAAAACGTTATGTATGCCCATAGTTGTATCAGTGGTTGATAAAACTTGAAAGAATACTAATCCTATCGTTATTTCGTTGTTGGTCCGACACTAATAAAAAATACACCAACATATTCCCTACACTTGTGGGTTATCATCCCCTAGAGTTGAATCCCCAAGCTTGAGACGATATGATTATCCACGTTTCATTGTACTAGATTAATGCTTCTTTATTTGGTTCCTTTTTGCCTTCTCTTTTCTCCGTCAAGATAAAAGCAACAACAAAATTACGTTTATAATCGCTTCTTTGTTCCTATAACAAAAAAAAAACCCAAAAACATTATGCCTATTATATGTTTGCTACCTTTTGTTTCTTTTATTTGAAAAAGCCAAAATGACAATTTTTCTCAGCTATTCTAATTTAGCTATTTTATCATGCGTGCATGCATCTTTCTCTCTCCGATCTCACGAGATTTATCTTCCTATGCTCTCTCTCTACCTCCCTCCCTCTCCCAACACCAAGGCAGAGTTCGTGCTCTCACAAGCTCTTTGTTTTGGAACAACTCTTGGCTGCTTCGCTGCCCACATCTAGCACTCATCCATGGCCCCATATCGGGAGTTCATCGCCCGCATCTTGAAGGAGAGCTCACTTCATAAGTAAAACAGGCGACGTCGATGAGCTCCAAAGTGAACTGGAACATGTGGAATGCATGGATGCACAGTCACCGGATGGCCCATACGGTGCTCAATTGAGTCGTCGACAAATCGATCCAGCGAGTCAGTGCATAAGGTTTGTAATTTGCGGATTATCAATGTTGCATACCATTTTTTCGACATGTTGCACTATTGTGTGTTTTGCTGTGAGCACATAACTAAGATGTTGCAATAGTTCTGGGTATGCAGATATTTTCGTAAAGTGCTGCAAAAGGTGGCATTATAGGTTGTATATGTGTTTTGACTTCTTGTCGAGAATTTTGTTTGACCGATGGAGATTTGATAGACCGGTGGGATTTGCTATATACTCAATCCTTGTTGCTACATCGGTGTTCCGAAATGCTCAGGTGCCTTTTGTAGAGTTTTAACAATTACGGTGACATAAAATATTGAAGTAGTATAAAATATTTGCCACACAGGGCCGCTGAGAATATGGCGCAAAATAAAAAAAAACGAGATTTTGTGTTTTAGCGGAATCCTACGGTATAGAAGGTGTAGGGTCCAGACACCCATATCTCGTCCGGCCGGATGACACTTGGGTGCTCCTTGTAGTAAAAAGGAATAGTGGTGCAACTCGCTGTGCTATTTTGCGCCTTGCGAACAATTGCGCGCGACCATTTCTTTGCAATCCTGTTATGCATCTTAAGTAGTTGGTTTTTGTTCGTCAGTATATACCTAGCAGTAGATCACTACAGGAGTAACAGCACAGCCCGACGGCATTTACCGTCGGACTCAGCACAGAAACCCTCGGCCTAAGTGAGCCCGACGGCCACCGTCGGCCTAAGGCCGTCGGGCTGTGATCCATCGGGCTCACGCCGTAGCCGTCGGCGTCGCAAATACCGTCGGGCTCATAGTGAGCCCGACGGTATAACCGTCGGCCTTATAACTACCAATTTAGTCAGCAATGCCGTCGGGCTCATAGATGGCTCTATCAAATTTTTTTCAAAATTATTTTTTTTCAACTTTTTTATTATTATTAGCTCAAACTATCCACTCACACACTTAATCATAATCTTAGCTCAAACTATTCACCCTTAGTGAAACTTCCCAGACGGTCACCCATCTTTAGAGTGCTCCAGGCCAAGCACGCTTAACTATTGAGCACTCACACACTTAATCATAATCTTAGCTCAAACTATTCACCCTTAGTGAAACTTCCCAGACGGTCACCCATCTTTAGAGTGCTCCAGGCCAAGCACGCTTAACTATTGAGTTCTATTCAAATGAGGTTCCAGTTGAGATGTCATACCTTGTTGCTATTAGTATGATAGCAATCATATTAACCCTCATCTCAGATATTATATTTTTTAATCTTTAAAATTTTAAAAATAAGATTTGAATAAACAAAATAACTATGTTTAATAATACTTGAATAATAATAATAATCAATTATTTTATTTTTGTTTTGTCTTTTCCATTTAATAAGAAATAATTCATATCTTCATATTGATATATCAGAATTTAATAAATAAAATATCTATATCGATCATAAAAATGAGAGGAATCCAAATATGACATCCATGCCATCATTTTCATAATGAATAATGTCTTTTAAAACAAACAAGAACCAACATAAATCAGTATAAAGTCAATTAAAGAGGCAAATTTAGATAGAAATCAAGGAAAATCCTCATATTAAGTTATTATCCATAAAATATGTTCTACTCTTTGTGAAAATTAAATGGGTGTCATTTTGGACCATATTTTATGTACTTGCTTCACAAAAAAAGTCATTTCTGACACTTAAAAAATGGAAAATGATATTTCTAAAAAGAATTTTGAAAATCTCTTCGACGACGTTGTTTCCCATACCATGACACACATATGTGCTGAATATGGACACTTTATCACAAACTATGACATGATAATGGTCATATATTGGTCATTTGTCTTGAAACCTATGCATGTTTATAGATGTTTGACATTTTTGTGAAGTTTCGTTATGAAAAGTTTGCCAAAAATCAAGTTTATCATTTTTCCTATTAACTAGTACACGTAAAAGGAATTCATGCCAAAGGGTTTCTTTTTTTGAGTACTTTTTCATATTTTTCTATTTCTTTCAAAAAACGGTCAAAATGGAGAGCATGGCTATTAATCAAAAGTGGTCGAATTTTTCAAAACTATTGACGGTTCTATGTTGTAACCACTACTTGTGTACCTTAAAATTATTTTTGTAAAAACTTCAGAGCAAACTATCACACAGTTGTAGTTCAAATTTGAATTACTTCCGGAAAATTGACATAAAGTCAATTAAAGAGGCGAATTTAGATAGAAAGCAAAGAAAATCCTCATATTAAGATATTATCCATAAAATTTGTTCTACTCTTTGTGAAAATTAAATGGGTGTCATTTTGGACCATATTTTATGTACTTGCTTCACAAAAAAAGTCATTTTTCACACTTAAAAATGGAAAATGATATTTCTAAAAATAATTTTGAAAATCGCTTCGACGACGTTGTTTTACATACCATGACACACATATGTGCTGATTATGAGCACTTTATCACAATCTATGACATGATAATGGTCACACATATGTGTTAAAACTATTGCATATTTGTATATGATTGATATTTTTTGTAAAGTTTTGTTTTAAAAAGTTGCTAAAACTCAAATTTATCTTTTTTCTAAAAACTAGTACACGTCAAAAGACTTCATGCCAAAGGGTTTCTTTTTTTAGTATTTTTTCATATTTTTTTTGAATGTAATCTAATTTTTTGAGAAAAACTGAAAAACTGTATAGTGAGGCCGACGGTTATACCGTCGGGCTTACAATGTGATCATGTCGCTTCGTCCAGGACGCCCACGCGGGGGAGACGGGGGGAGAAGTCCGACGGTGTTTTGACGCCGACGGTGGCCGTCGGGCTCACATTAGAACGCCGACGGTGTTTTGAGCCCGACGGTGTTTCTCTGACCGTCGGTGCTAGATTGTGATGCCGACGGCCCCGACGTTTGGCCGTCGGCGTTATAATTGCCGTCGGTCTGGTCTGCCACTCCCGTAGTGGATTGTTTTGGGCCAATAATATCCCAGTGCATAGGCACATTGGCCGGTGACGGCATGAACAAACTCAATACTTTACATTACCCTTTTGATCTCACACCACTTGACACTTAGGGCGCCCCCATCCATGGATCGATCGAGTAACCAAATAAGCAACCAGGCCTAGGTGACATCACACGCTCTCGCTGGCCGCCCAGCCAAGCTCTACTTAAACCCTTGATCGACGAGCGGATCTGCAGCACGAGCAGCAGGCCAGCCAAGTGCAATCTAACAAAAAGCTTTCCTAGCTAGAATCACGATCCAACGATCGGCCATGGCGCTCGCGTCTCTCCCCAAGGTGATCCTCGGCTCGCTGGCCTTCGCCGTGTTCTGGATGATGGCGGTGTTCCCGTCCGTCCCGTTCCTCCCCATCGGCCGCACGGCGGGGTCCCTCCTCTCCGCGGTGCTCATGATCGTCTTCCACGTGATCAGCCCCGACGACGCCTACGCCTCCATCGACCTCCCCATCCTCGGCCTCCTCTTCTCCACCATGGTCGTCGGCGGCTACCTCAAGAACGCCGGCATGTTCAAGCACCTCGGCACGCTCCTCGCCTGGAAGAGCCAGGGCGGCCGCGACCTCCTCTGCCGCGTCTGCGTCGTCACCGCGCTCGCCTCCGCGCTCTTCACCAACGACACCTGCTGCGTCGTGCTCACCGAGTTCGTCCTCGAGCTCGCCGCCGAGCGCAACCTCCCGGCCAAGCCATTCCTCCTCGCGCTCGCCTCCAGCGCAAACATCGGCTCCAGCGCAACCCCCATCGGCAACCCGCAGAACCTGGTCATCGCCTTCAACAGCAAGATCTCCTTCCCGAGGTTCCTCCTCGGGATCCTGCCGGCCATGCTGGCCGGAATGGCCGTCAACATGGTCATGCTGCTCTGCATGTACTGGAAGGACCTCGAGGGAGCCTCCCCCGACATGATCGACTCCGGGAAGCAGATGACCGCCGCCGAGGAGGGCCGCTCACCGTCCGTCGCCTCCCTGAAGAGCCCGCACCCGCACCCGCTCAACGGCAGCACCATGAACGACGACGGGGAGTCGATGATGGAGGAGAACATCTCCACCAAGCACCCGTGGTTCATCCAGTGCACGGAGCACCACCGGAAGCTCTTCCTCAAGAGCTTCGCCTACATCGTCACCGTCGGCATGGTGGTCGCCTACATGGTCGGGCTCAACATGTCGTGGACGGCCATCACCACCGCCATCGCGCTCGTCGTGGTGGACTTCCGGGATGCCGAGCCGTGCCTCGTCAAGGTGTCCTACTCGCTGCTCGTCTTCTTCTCCGGGATGTTCATCACGGTGAGCGGGTTCAACAAGACGGGGCTGCCAAGCGCCATATGGAACGTCATGGCGCCTTACTCCAAGGTCGACAGCGTCGGCGGCATCTCTGTGCTTTCCGTCATCATCCTCCTCCTCTCGAACCTCGCCTCCAACGTACCAACAGGTATATATATTTGATTGAAGTACATGCATGCATGAACCTGTACAATAAATATATACACATATACGTACGACACTAGGTTTAGAACTATATGTACTATATGGATCTAGTGCAGGGTGACATGACAAATTAAGCACTCAATAGCACCCTTAATCCCCACCCCTAATCACAATCATCGATTTGTTCTAAAATTCGTGCAACTTGTTTTCTGCACCGGAGATTTTTCTCAAAAAAGTAATAGTAAGCCGAACTAATGTACTAGTATTGGCTGTGCATGCAGTTACATGCATGGTTACTTTTACTAGAATACAACAAACTATTCAAACAACTTGGAAAATATCTATATCCAGTCTAGTGATATAGTCATCAGTCACTCAAACTTTACAATAAAACAAAAAATATTTCTTTACGTTCCGAGCTAAAGTAATAGTGTCTGTGGAGGTGCAATTAACATGCGTCAATTTTTTTGAATGCACCAGATAATTCACGCAATTTTGAAAAATATCTACATCTAGTCATGCATCACTCACTAGCCAGGAATGTCAAATGTGTGAGGTGACGTCATGCATGTGAATAATATCTTTTATGAACACAGTGCTGCTAATGGGGAACGAGGTGGCTACCGCCGCGGCGCTGATCTCCCCGGCAGCAGTGACCCGGTCATGGCTGCTGCTGGCGTGGGTGAGCACGGTAGCGGGGAACCTGTCGCTATTGGGGTCGGCAGCAAACCTCATCGTGTGCGAGCAGGCACGCCGAGCTCCCCGCAACGCCTACGAGCTCACCTTCTGGAACCACCTCATCTTCGGGGTTCCCTCCACCCTCATCGTCACCGCCGTCGGCATCCCCCTCATCGGAAAGATGTAGAGACCTCGGCGGCTACCATGGCATATATGTCCAACCATATTGCACAATAATACCATTATATTTACCCATGTAGTATATATGTACGTACATGCATACACAAGCGTATATATGGCCACTTGTACGTACATATATGTATAGGTCTCAGCTTCTACTTTTTGGGTATGTGTGTTTGTCGATCTGTAAGTATGTAGCGAACGAGCTTGGCCTTGATTAAGACAACTTTTGTTAAAAATCACGTTTGGTGTGATCACCGTCGATCCAGGAGGCCCGCCCGGAGATGAGATCCATATACACCATGGTGTGCCAATTAATCAAGAAGCAACACCAAGGTGATTGGTCTGTATGGATCAATTAATTTGCTTCATAGAAAGGACACACATGTATCTATAATGCCGAGATGTAAGAAAGTTAATTTCCAATGTTATCTTGTGTGCCTGCTTGCAAAATTCAAAGCTCTATATTGATTGGCTTCGCTCCCTATCTCCCTAGCTTGGGCAGCTTTATTATATACAACCTCTGTTTCAAAATGTAAGCCTTTTTAGCTAGCCAGTTTAGCTATTTAAACAAGTTTACATTATGAAACAGAAGTATTAACATGTGCGCATAAAAATATTCCTATATATATGTATGGTTCCATAGTTACTACAAAATGAAACTACTGGACCTTGACTCCCACTAGCCGGGAATCAGGTCCTCTGTCTCTTCTTACGAATGACAAATGCCACTTCTACTAAAAAAAGTACAAGTGTCTCTTTCAAGAGGAAATTAGATCTCAGTACCTAACACCCTGCTCAGCATAATGTAGGTGTTAGAGGGAAATCTCAGCCCAACTAACAAAAAACTAATATACTGAGAATTTACTTCTAAATAACCCTCTGGTGTCCCACTATCTAGCTCCTTTAATTCAAGTATACTAGCAAGTACTCCACTTCCTTCTGTCTTGGAGAGCCTTCTCTTGCCTCACACCTCATTTATACAGCTTGCACATATGAGTGGAATGATATGTTTACCAAGTGTTGATGATGGTTAGTCGAAATTAATAAGGATTATTCTCAAAAGAGAACATTTCCCCTTTTGTAGAAAAGTTTGTGAGCCGTAAACAGGGCTTCAGTTTAAGTAATAAAAACGAACAAACTTGACATTTCGAATTGCAAGATATTTAACGTAAGAGTATATAGCCGGTGACAAAAATCTCGTAAGATTGAGTCTCAAGTATATGCTTTCAGTGTCAACACAGATAAGTTCTTTTAATCCTTTTTCCCATAAGGCATTTAGAAAAGAACAGGTGCAGAATACATGAGAAAAATATCGTACGGTATATTCTTCTCACTGACATGCATTACCCCAAGGAAAAAAGGTCAACAAAAGGTACATTTAATTAACGACCTTTCTCCGTAGGAAATGGCAAAACCAATCCCAAGATAGTTTCTGCAATATAACTTGATATCTTGCCAACTACCCCTCTTCTATAATTCACAGGGTGATGCAAACCTCGCTGCTCCAATGACCAACTGACAACACATTTTTAAATTGGTTCAATACTTTTAAGGATGATGCAACCTTCCTATATCTCAAAGGAAATCCTGTGCATCTGACAACACATTCTCCACTGCATAATTAATATGTTGCGTTACAGTTCTAAACTCAAATGACCTTTTCAAGGATGATGCATGAGGACATGCCACTACGGTACTAGCTAGCATTGTGCACCCGACAACACATTTTCCCACTGTATATATAAATATTTGCAGAATAATATTTTCTGAGAATGACGCTGGAGACTCACCTGCTAACTACCACAATCACACATGCCAACTGCACCACCATAAAATTATTGTTGAGGCCGAAGCCAACTGAGGGCCCTTTTGTTTGGGCTGGCTGTGGCTGGCTGGGAGTGCTGTGTAGAAAAGCTGCTGTACAGAAGAAGCTGCTTTTCTGAGTGGGGTTCTTTGGCAAACCAGCTGGCTGTCTTACTGTAGATTATGAAATTGTTTGAAACACCCTTCATATTCATAATAAAAGGTTGTATTGTTGCTCCTCAGTGTAATAAATAACATATGTATCTAAAATTCAAATCAAACTTCATATACATATAATTACGTTACACTCAAATATATATTTATCCAATATATTTTTTCCACTATATTATACCGCCTCCATTTCAAAATACTAGAGATGGATTTTGGAGTGGATTATTTTCTATATTACAAATTAATAACAATCTTCTCCAATGCAAATTAATAACAAGCTATAACACAAAAAAACTACACAATTACTATATGCAATTATTTTCCAATCTAATCGATGTAACGAGCATCACCAAGTCTGTACAACCAATATGTATGTACAGTTGCTACGGCCAGCAGCAAGTATCCACGAAATAATCATGCACTAACGGCTAGCATACCAATCTAGCACCAAAACTAGATCACGAATCACACAGATGCAGGCAGACCGGATTTTTCCAGATCAATAATCATGCACTCTCCTACAGATCGAATCACAGGGTCGGCCGACTGAGATGGAACAAGGCATGCCGGGCAGGGCCGGCCAGGAGGACGGTGCCCACGAACCCCCTTGCTGAATCAGATGCGGACAGGGCCGTCCGGGAGGATGGCGCGTGAATCCGGCTGCCTGGCCTCCATCGGTTGAAGGGAGGCTGGAGGTGGCGGGGACGAGCTCCGGCGGCGTGGGTGTGTGGTTGGTGAGGATGGCGCACGGTCGACGACGGCGTGGTGTGGCGGTGCGGGATGATGAGGATGACGACCACCTGGTCGAGGACGGCGCCCAGTCAAGCTGGGGCGAGGACGACGCGGCGAGCTGGGTCGCGGACGACACGAGGACGGTGCTACGAGGTGGTCCAGAACGGCACATCGAGTTGGGTTGAGGACGAAGCGGAACGGGCGCGTACGAGCTTGGAGGAGAGGTCGCTGTTGGGGGATGGCGGCGGCGGCGCGGGACTACGGGAGCCAACCCTATCCGAGCTACCGAGCGACACGGGAGAAAAGAAAAGAAAGAGAAGATGAATGCTCGGGTGAGGGGCACGCTCGGTCGCCCGCGAGTGGCAGTTATTTTGTAATTAGAAGCAACCAAATGACCAGATATGCATGGCCTTTCGGATCACTCGAGGGAAAGCTCGGGAAGCACCTCTCGGGGTGCTTTTTCTCGTCTGAAGGAAAACGCCTGGCTTTTGGAAAAGCCCACCGCGCAGCCGAGCCCTTTGTTTCATTTTCGCTGCTTTTTTTGGTGGAAAGCTCCTAGAAGCCCAAACAAAAGGGCCCTGAGTATGCCGGTCGGGAGAGTCTCTGTAGCGAGCTTGGCAGTGCATGCCCTGCAGAACTATCACTGTATCAACTGAATTAACTCATAGTTCAGCAAGATAATTTATCTATAAGCATGACTTGAAAAGGCAGAAAGTAACAATGAAGAGGATGAAGAAGCCATATCATTTTACCAGACGAATAGTCATAATTTCTGTATATGGAATTATTATCTTAGTGACAACTTAGAGGATAAAGAAGCCGTACCATTTTACCAGATGGAGTACTTCCTATAAAGTGATTCTATAGGAGGTAATTTGTTCCAAGTGTTTCCACTACAAAATTGCACACTTGAGGTTGACTTTTTCAGCCTGCTAGAATTTTCAAAAATAGCTAAATCGAGGAGTAGGAATCCATAAATTGATTTTAAGAAAAATAAATCAAAACACACAAATGTCTTCAAGATTAAGTTTTACAATACAATATACACAATCTAATAATGAAAGAACTAAAATTGCGAGTAAAATGTTAGAACCTGACAATGTTTTCGGTCAAAATGTTAGAACATTTGGTACCAACCCCAAATTACTTTTAGAATGTAGGACTGAATGAGTTTTATTCTTCTCATGAAAGACGGTTTTATTCGATTCTACCATACTGTAGTCACGCAAATATGCCCAGTAGTTCTTCCAACATTTGTCTAATATAAAATGGAAGGAGGCAGGCCTGTACAATGCAATAATAGCAGAACTGTGTTTTCTGAATCAAGAGGGACCAAGTCGATGTACAACTTTGCAATCGGGATTTCTTTACTCGAGGCATTTACAGTTGACACACGGTAAAATGACTGGCTACAATAATGTAAACAACATTCCCTCATCTTCTGAATGGAATGAAGCGTTTTCTCGAAAAAATGTCCCCTACCAACCCATAAAAAAAAGAAAAAATGTCCCCTACCTTGAGAAATATGATATCCCCAGCCCAGGGACCAGATTTTCTCCATGCACATCTATCCAGCTCCCACCCCTCAACACTTTGGCCCTGGTTCATATGCTTTTGCCTCCAGCTGAGCATTAACATACTTCACAGCAAGCTTTGCAGTAAAGCATGCTATCAAGCTCATTTGCTGGTAGGAAAATCCCAGTCCGTAGCAATGGGCCACCGGGCTTGTTGAACAGAGCCAAGCCCAACGCATTTGATGATGAGCAGAGTAAGAAGGCCCAATAGGAGGCGAGGTCCAGTGGGCCGGATCAGATAGATAAGGGACAAGTGTGTCTGTCGCTTCGGCTTCCTCCGCTCGTCTCCATTTTCCATTCCCCTCAAACCAAACGCACGCCCACCAACCAAAAAAATAGGCCACGCCTCCCTTCCCTCCCTCCCGCCGCCGCCGCCACCCGCCGCCGCGGCGCTCTCCTCTCCCAGCCCCCGCCCCAGCTGCCGCCAGTCCCCTCCTCCTCCTCCTTTCTCGGAGGGCCCCGCCCGCTCCGGCCCCAGGTACGCCCGCCCCCCTTGGCCGCCGACAACCAGTCCTCCTCCTCGCGTCTCCGTGCGTGCCCTCCGGGTTAGTTAGTTAGGGTTTTGGGTGGGCTCGGGCCAGCCGCCGCGCTAGGGTTCTCGGATTGCCGGGTTTCGCAATCCGGCTAGGGCTCGCGTCCGTCCCTCCGTTGGCGGTTTTTCTTCCGTTAGGGTTTAACCCCCATTTCCGCTACCGACGGTTGGGACTCGCCTGAGGCTGTGTTTAGTGCTGTCCGTGGTCCATAGGCCGCCCCCTGGTACGGCTCAGGGTTTCTAGGGCACTAGGACCAATGGGCACCATCTGGATTAGGGGGAGTTCTGTGGGATAGAATTTTCTGCGGTTTTGATTGCTGGATGTCTGATTCAATTGGACTCAATGGCCATTCAATCGTTGGAATCATATCAGGATATAGCCCTAAAAAAAGAAAAATCATCTCTCAATAAATCTCAAAAAAAAAAAAGAAATCACATCTGAACAAGGTGCAACGATGGTAGGAATTTAATCCAAATAATACTTGTCTGATAATGGTGAACTCCAAAGGCCTTTTCCTATTGATGTGCTAGCGATGTTCGGTAGATCGCTATGTTGTTGTATTTGTAGTCCATTGGGTTGGAATTGTATGCTTATGCAGTGGTATTGTAAGAACTTGTCCCACGAGCTTAGCATTATGTTTCCAAGGACAGCAGTATGTTTCTCTCCATGCGTATATTTTGATTATGCGCTACCTTTAGGAGAATGGTATAGACATGCAATTTCTGTTCAAAGATGGCTGTTACTTGCTTTTGTACTCTTGTTATTTTCCATCTCTATGTGATTAATCGTTATCACCATATTTAGTTCAGAAAGCCATATTACTCATGCATCATTTCCCTCCTTCTTTCTGCTGTGTATTTTATCAAATCAAGTGAGTTTAGTAAACTGTGTTGTTGAAGGCAACATTCATTCTCCTAATTGTGAACAAGGTCATTGTATAAAGAGAAATGAGGTCATTACCTATTCTGAAAAGCAAATAAAGGATACCCTGATTTTTTGTACAGGGTAAAGTGGTTTTGCTGTTATTTGCTGGCCATTGGAGTAGTGGTGGAATACCTGTAAAGGAGTTTCTTATAAATTTTCTGGTGCATTCAACTCCTCCCATATTTTTTGTCTGGCATTGGCAATAATGTCAGAAAACGAGTTATCGGTAATAAAACCAGAGGTACGGCCCATCCATATATTAGTTCAAACTTATTTTGCGTGAAGGGAAAACTTCTTCCTACTCTTATTTCGGCCTTATTGAAGCTTATTGGGAGCATGCAGGCATTGAAGACTTATATTTGGCTTCAGTGCTTTGATGGATCCATACAGCAAGTGGAGGAGGAAGTTGCCATGTTTTGCCCTATGATTTGTCGAGAAATAGTGAAAAATGGTACAGGAACGTCCAAAAACCATGCTATTGCTCTCCCAGAAAGAGTTAATCCGGCAAGTTTGAGTTTGATTCTTGACTACTGTCGTTTTCATCAAGTCCCAGGGCGTTCGAACAAGGTATGCTGCAACTGTTTTTCCTGTGGATTGTGCTTACTTTATTGCTTTCTCTCCTCTGTAAGTATAGATTGATGTATAATGTTTCCTGTAAAAATCATTTCATTTCCTTGCATTACTTTTTCACCATAAGGATGATGGTAATTCTTAAACTTTTGTATCTCATAAAAACGGTTCACTGACTTGTACTTTGTGTGCAATTAGGCTTATACCTTTACTATAATTGGATGCTAACCATGTGATGAGCTTATCGGTGTTCCAGTTATCTTATCAAGGTTTTTCTCTATTATGCAGGAGCGCAAGTCGTTTGATGAGAAGTTTGTTAGGATAGACACGGAAAAACTATGTGAGCTGACATCTGCAGCTGACAGTCTTCAGTTAAAGCCATTGGTTGACCTGACTAGTCGAGCACTTGCTCGAATTATTGAAGGAAAGACACCTGAGGAGATCAGGGATATTTTTCATTTACCGGATGACTTAACGGAGGTATGAAGGGCAAACTTTCTTGTTTGAGTTAGCAGGGGTTTACTTTATTATTTTGAAATAGCAGAGTTACATTAGTAGATATAAGCATGTGATGTGCTGTACTTAATATCAGCTTACTTGCATTCAGGAAGAGAAATTGGAGCCCCTGAAAAATATAAATGATGATCCTAGGATTCGATTATTGAATCGATTATATGCAAAGAAGCGGAAAGAACTACAGGAGCGACAGAAACTGAAGGTAATTCTGATGAATATCACCTGTTTTGCATCCTTTGACATTATATGTCCTGCGCAGTAATGTGTATATGTTCAGTCCAGTTGATTTTCTCATTTGATCTTATATGTTAGATTGTGATGTTTGTTTTGTTTCAGGATATTCAAGTACAGAATGAGCAAAAAGATGAGCGGTCACTTGATGAGATACTATGTTTTATAAATGGGGATGGAGGTATATAACTGCAGTGAGTTATATTGACTATATATAAAATCTCCAGTAGTAATCATAAATTACCAACAGAAATTGACTTCAACCAATGCATATAGCTGCTATGGATTAACCTTCAAACTTCTAACTCCATTTGTTTGATCAAGCTATCACTCTCCTTTCATGATCTTCCATGCCATTAGGTTTCAGAAACTCTGTTTTGTCATTGGTTGTTTCATCTGATGGACTTAAAGTCTGAGTTGAATAATGCTAGAAATTAGTGAAATAACTTTTCTTTGTTAAATTGTTTGACCTAGATTGATTCATTCCAATGTGAGGTAGGGAGATCTTGGTTCTGTAAACGGTTAAATAATTGGTCTTATTTGCTCCCAATAGGAAATGAATCATTTTTTATTAAAGGGGCAACCTGAGGAGTAATGTTGATGCCTTGATGGTTCTAATCTTAGCATGGGAGAACAGTCCATTGGAAGACCATCTTATTATTTAATGGTGGCAATTCTAATTGCCCCTTCTGACATGTCTAATGTCATTATAAGTTTTTAGTTTCCCACATGCTTATCTTCTGTTATAAGATTGACTCACAGGCTTTTCTTGCTTACTGTTTCAAGTTAAACCAAGCTAACACTGATTCAAGAACGCAACATGAAACATTTCTTCGCTGGTCTTTTCTAATAAAAGTTCTTACCGGTTTAACCTAATCAGTTATTTACTTGACAGGTTCTGGAGGTGGGAAAGCTGGTAAGAATAAGAAAAAGAACAAGAGACGGAAGGATGCTAAGACCCCCTCAAAAGCTGACCCTGAACCTGTAAATAAGGTTATACCCTGTACCCTTCTTGTTCACACTGTAATAATGTAAAAGACTTTTTTGATTCTTACATTGTGTATCTGTTGAATTTAGGGGGAAGCTGCTTGTGCAGTTCCATGCAATGCGGGTGCTGGTGATATTTCTAGAGCTGCTTGCCAAAGTTCGGATGTGCAAGATGATAATGAGTACCCCTTCGAAGATGGTGACCTTGATGATGGACTTGATCCTGCAATGCAGGAAGAGCTTGATCGGTAAGGGTATTATATCTCTGTTATACACCTACAGATGCATCTACTTCTCTGTTGCTCGTTCATCCATAGATGGTTTTGCCCTGAAATACTGTAGTGTATCTTAATGTGCTTGTGCTGTTTAACTGTTCTAAATTCATAAGTGAAGATAGCATAAAATCATTCGGTTGTAACATGGCGCAGGGGTAAAAGTTGCTATTACTTTCCAACTCACTGCTGTTTTCGCTGTATTATTGACTCTATTCTCTATCGGAAAAGATATTAACCCATTTACTCCCTCCGTTCCACAATATAAGATGTTTTAGCCTTTTTCCACATTCACATGTGCACATATCTATCTAGACACAATTTAGTGTATATGTACACTTATTTAATGTGAATCTAGACAACATGCACACCACCTACATCATCTTATATTGTGAAACGGAGGGAGTACTACTCATTTCCCTGTACCAAAGCCTGATTTTAATGAATGACATGCGTTGTATTTGAATGTACAGGGAAGTGGAAGATTTTGCAAGAAGGCTGAATTCTGTTTGGCCGGAAAGAATGCATTTGGGTCAAGAAAGAAGAATTGAGTCGCAACTGATTGGTGGTAATGGTTCTCTGCAGAGATTTTCTGGTAATTTTTTTTCATATAGAATAGTTGAAACAATAACTGAGTAAATAATTTAGTTCAGGCCACTGAATGTGTTGGAGCTAAATCACTTAGCTCCTTCCCAATACAGTTGTGATTCACACACACACCTCACTCTCAGCTCGGTTCTCATACAAAGGAGTACATCCTATATAT
This sequence comes from Poa annua, assembly GCA_026929855.1. NCBI lineage: Eukaryota > Viridiplantae > Streptophyta > Magnoliopsida > Poales > Poaceae > Poa > Poa annua. The sequence continues at coordinate 264,095,047 of CM049427.1, read as the reverse complement.
CTAGGTCGGTTACTGTTCACTGAACGGTACGTCGGTTACACTACTACTGTAACACCTAGGTCGGTTACACTATTCAAAACTGACTTGAACACTTCATGAACCTACCAGAAACTTCATCTCTAGATATGACGAGATTACTTCTAACAACATGTTGTTTTAGGTGGAAAAGATGTGCTTATGCAGGATTTGTTTATGGGAAATAAATAGTAACCACACTAGATTCACATGATCTCAAAGATAGCTTTCATTTAGGACAGCATAGTGACATCATTCATGCAGCATCTCGTTCAATAACTAGATCTAGTTACCAAGTCGTGTTGATCGTATTATATTTGTTTGCTTTTGTCCAGGGTTCAATCACAGATGAGCGTCCAGGGTCATTATCAACAACCAGAAGCATAGGAAATTTGTGCACATACAGCTTCAAAAAGAGCTCAAGTGACCATCTGTTTCTCCAGCGCTAAAGTGGCCTTAAAAGTCAGAACCAAGCATGCTGACACTGCTGTTTGCCTAGGCCATTTCTGGTGCAGGGGCTGGCTCATCAAGTTGGGATGAAGCATAGCGAGGTTTAGATAGATCAAGGAACATGGAGAATTTTTTCCAGTTGTGTTATTCGCCGGTAGGGTTCTGAGTTGACTCAGTTTTTTTCGCCGCTGTCTTGCCAATTTTCCTGAATAGAGCCGAGTGTGCAACTATAACAGATTATATCATCACTGCTGTGAAAGAAATTCCGTTGATTACTTTGCATGTATCTGCATCATGTGCGCTTTCTCGTGGCGTTTTACCCTTGCTGCAAATAGTTGGTTTTGTCTATGACCTGAGTGAAGTTATCTAGACAACATGTTCAATTTCTAAAACATTCTTATATTAAAAAAACGGAGGGAGTAAGTGGTAAACTGGAGGTGGCTGAACCAAAACTTGTGACAAACATTTGAAAGAGTCAAAGAAGCCTGAACTGGGATGGTCAGAGTTAAGTTAAACATAGATGTGATGAAATAGCAAAATTATTCCACGGTGTGCATCTGCTGAATATGCTGAAGCCCTGGCTGCCTTGGAGGAATCAAATCATGCATCACGGTGGCAGCTCAACCAGTACATTTGGAAGTTCACAGTGGTCGGTGAATTCAAAACAGAAGTAAAAAGCAAATCGTCAATCATTATCTTGGAGGCAATGCATCTAGCTAAGTTTCCCAAGTACATCAGAGTTAGTAAGATGAACAGGTCAAGCACTTCAGATGCGTGTGAATTAGCAAATCTAGGCCGCCGTGTAGGCACCAGAAAGTTATCAGTTTCGTTGTAAAAAAACATGTTTAGTTCAGTTCAGTGATGCGGCGGAGCTTTGTGCAAGCCAACCTAGGCTGTGGCCCGCATAGGATTTGCCTAATTCTTCTTATTTCTGGTAGGGTCAGCCATTTAAGAGTCCAATTTTAAAGGCAATTTTTGCTCTTTTGGAGGTTGGCCCGTCCAGAAATTTCGGTGAAGCTCCGCCAGTGTACACTTCAGTCTATCACCCTTTGCTGACATTTTGAACGATGTCCAGCAGAAAAGCACTCTTCCATCCTACCTAGGCACGTCTGTTTATAGGTGGCTCACCATCATAGGACAGGACCTAATCCGGTCATCTTAAACTGGCTTCTGGCCAGACACTGGTCAAGAACGTACATGCACCTCCGACGATGATGCCGAACCGCGTGTGCATGGACGGACAAGCAAAGCCCCCTGGTCGTCACGGCCAGCCACAGACATCGCCGGAGCCTCCCCTCCTCGGTCGCTCGCTCCCGCCCATAAATACCACCCATCGATCGTCGAACAACAACACACAGTTGAAGACAAGATGGCTTCTTCCTCCTCCTCATCGGTAGTGCTTCTGGTTGTGGCTCTGTTGGCCGTCTTCCTGGGCTGTGCGCATGGCATCGCCAAGGTTCCCCCGGGTCCGAACATCACTGCGACCTACGGCGACAAGTGGCTGGACGCGAAGAGTACCTGGTACGGCAAGCCAACGGGCGCGGGTCCCAAGGACAACGGCGGCGCGTGCGGGTACAAGGACGTGGACAAGGCCCCGTTCAGCGGCATGACCGGGTGCGGCAACACCCCCATCTTCAAGTCCGGGCGCGGCTGCGGGTCGTGCTTCGAGATCAAGTGCACCAAGCCCGAGTCCTGCTCCGGGGAGCCCGTGCTGGTGCACATCACCGACGACAACGAGGAGCCGATCGCGGCGTACCACTTCGACCTGTCGGGCAAGGCGTTCGGGGCCATGGCGAAGAAGGGCGAGGAGCAGAAGCTGCGCAGCGCGGGCGAGCTGGAGCTCAAGTTCCGGCGCGTCAAGTGCGAGTACCCCAAGGGCACCAAGGTGACCTTCCACGTGGAGAAGGGGTCCAACCCCAACTACCTGGCGCTGCTGGTGAAGTACGTGAACGGCGACGGTGACGTGGTGGCGGTGGACATCAAGGAGAAGGGCAAGGACAAGTGGATCGAGCTCAAGGAGTCGTGGGGAGCCGTGTGGAGGGTCGACACCCCCGACGTTCTCACCGGACCCTTCACCGTCCGCTACACCACCGAGGGCGGCACCAAGGTCGAAGCCGAGGACGTCATTCCCAAGGGATGGAAGGCTGACACCGCCTACGAGGCCAAGTGATCAACAACACAACGAGCATCCTTCTTCCGGCAAGTTGAGTTTTGACTCAAGAAGATCGGATATATAGCACCAATAAATTAACTTGAGGCCGCGCACTAATGCAAAGCTCCTGGCGGCATGGATATATGCTGTCTAGAGAGGAGATCATATGCATGCGAGAGTAATAACTAATTTCAGGTCGAGACCCTGCGAGCTGTATGTATAGGGGGCAACCAACAAAAAATGGTTTGGCCTCCAGCTAGCCCACCCTCTCGACCGCCTTCTGGTTTATGTATGTAAAACTGTTCATGTTTATGAACAAATTGTAATACATAATTTTGCCCATAAACTAGTGATCGTATCAAATCATGAAATTTGCTTTCACTCGTATGCAAAATTTACGGTTGATATTTTATCATATATACTTTGATCAAACTATATTAAATTTACCCGCAAAAAAGACTGTATTAAATTTGACATGTGTTTGGTTGCCATGTCAGGTGCTGCCCTTGATGACAATTAATAAATCTGCTTTCCTGCATGAACTGGTTAATATTCATAAGGATAATCCATACCCTATATATGATCACACATAGGTGTGGTCTTTAAAGATGCTAATGTTTCAGCATGAAAACTAATTCCCTGCTACGATATATATTGGTCTTTCTTATTCAATGTCGTTATAAACAGCTGGGAATGTTAGAGAGCTAGGTTTCATTGATTGGATGGGCGGTTTACTTAGACCAATAGCAGTATGATGATAACACCAATAGCATACTATAGTGTCTCGGTGTTAGGCGTTACTCGAAATGGTTATTTCGTGACATAGTTTAGGTGTCTGTTCATTCTTGAAGTCTAAAAAGGCTAGTAGAGTTCAGATTACAATACTGAATTACCAAATATAACTTGCTCTAATATAGAGTATAACAATTCTAATAATTTTGTCTTACTGCAAAGTTTCCGAAAAAAAGTACCCTTTGCCCTTCTTATCAATCTTCAGTATTGATCAATCTAAGACCTTTCTTAGTTCTGCCACAGTGGCTTCGCCGTTTTGGCGTCTCTCATGGCCAGTCGCTCGTGCCCTTCTGCCGGCTGCTCGCTGAAGAACTCCCGAGTCCCATTCCACCGTAGTTTGCTAGTTGCATGCCCATTCGGGACCCGCTCACTTCAATATGGAGGTCAAGGTAGGGCGATTGCCCCGACCTCGCCCTACCAGAGCTTTGCCACTATTCTGACTGGTTTTCTTCCCATAACAGTATATCGCTACGAGTCGCGTCATATGGATACTATGAGTCGCGTCAGATGTATACTATTATCTAAAGAACATTCGGTCAAAGAATTTAAAAAATGGAGAAAATTCATGAATTTTGCATGAACGGAGAGGATTAGAGTTCCTATGAGAAAAGTTCGAATATGATCATTCATGACAGGTCAAGAAATATGTTCAATGTTTTGCTGTCAAAGTATAGAAAACCATAGTTACACATTTGTCATCAATATAGCACATTCTGCTGCGTACGTGCCAAATAGCAGTATTGCATAATTAACATTTCTTTTGTGGGAACTGTAACGCATAACTTTGTTCTTGACCTCACAATGCATAGTACAACAAGTTAAGAACCGGCATGACCCATTTTATGCTAACTAATTAAGCTCCGGTATAGCGGTACTTAATTATATGCACTCTAGCAGACAGAATTGGTGAGGCAGAGCGTGTTAGAGGAAGAGGATCCAGGACATGCATGCAGTCCTGTTGCCTCCGATGGTGACGGCGAGACGCATATGCATCCATGGACAGGGGCGCCCGTCATGGCCAGCAGCGTCGCCGCCGGAGCACCGCTTGTCGGGCGCTCGTTCGCGCCCATAAATACGACCGAGATCATCTGTCACAATCACACAAACTCGCAGCAGAAGTACTACATACACACAGAGCAATCAAGATGGCCTCCTCCTCCTCGAGGATGCTGACGGTGGCAGTGCTGGCGGCGCTGTTCGTCGGCGCAATGTGCGCGGTGAAGGTGACCTTTACGGTGCAGAAGGGTTCCGACCCCAAGAAGCTGGTGATGGACATCAAGTACACTCGGCCAGGCGACAGCCTTGCGGAGGTGGAGCTCCGGCAGCACGGCTCCGAGGAGTGGGAGCCCCTGACGAAGAAGGGCAGCGTGTGGGAGGTCAAGAGCTCCAAGCCGCTTGTTGGGCCCTTCAACTTCCGCTTCATGTCCAAGGGTGGCATGAGGAACGTCTTCGACGAGGTCATCCCAACCGCCTTCAAGATCGGCACCACCTATACACCGGAAGAGTGAAGACCCATTTATCCATACTCTACTTCCTTCCACACTATCCATTAGTTCATGTTGTTCTCTCCATTTTCAAGACCGTGCCATAATTAAACGACTTGAAATAAGAAACTGGAATATGGACAGATTGTGTGTTACACGCATATGTCTCACCCCCATACACTTGCCAATACACTATCCATACTCTACTTCCTTGGAGCTTCGACAGTATCCATTAATATGTTGTTCTCTCCATTTTCAAGACCGTGCCATCTTCAGCTGGCTCCTATGGGGTTTTGATTTAAACAAAGATAATAGACAAGGCAAAAGAGAGACGGCGGCGGCTTTGACTCGAACATACAAAATGGAGACGACAACGTCTTTTATTCAAATGTCGGTGGCTTGCTCCCTTTGGAGCAGGCCGATGGCCGGGCTGGGGAGCTCGATGGGGGGAGAGAGAGGGAGAGAGAGAGAGAGGAGAATATGGAGAAAATAAAAGGGGGAAAGAAGAGAGGACAAGGAGAGAAGAGAGAAGGCAGATAACGTTTGATCTACGACATCAAACGGTCCAGATGCGCTACGGCATTGATCCATGTGTCTCTCTGTGGACGTTCATCTTGTAGTAGTATTAGTGTCAGGACTACTCCATGGCACTATTAATAGTTTCTAGGGGTGTGCCTTCTAAGTTCTAACTCACACACCACTAGTATTCTAACTCCTAAAATTGAAACATTCAAACACTTTTTTTCAGGTTGGATTTCACATTTCAAAACCGCATGCACTAAAAAAGTTATTGTTGAGTATTGACTTATATTGGCCGGTTAATTTTGCTTGTAACATTTTGTGTCGATATAAAGCCAAATAGATCCAAATCGAATGCAAAATTACAAAACAATTACCAACTGGGCATATATATTCGCAAAGTACTCGATACTGGAGGTAGATCCAATCTATTAGCCTATTATTTACTAGCCACGCGCCTATAAACTCAGAAACTAGTAATAATAAGATTAATAGTGTTCGTTCAGGGTAATGGGTACGTTAGAACTTTTTTGAATTTTGAATAATTGGGCCAGTTACTGCGGCGTCGCAATTTGAAGGGCACATCGTACTAGTAATGGTTGTACTATTGGCATGCCCAGAATCCTCCAAGCCAGAAGTGACTTATGTCGAGTTTGAATTACGGGGTCGCATACTAGTTGTGTGGTTTTCGGAAGAAACTCCACAAATAGTCTTTTATTAGTAGCATGGGCAATCACTAATAAGATTCGCCTATAAGAAATATTGGTATACTAGTGGGATGAGAAATTTTTGTCCATTTAGCTAATAAAAAACAAAATAACTATGAATGATCATAATAGATTGGGTAAATAATGGAGAATAAAAGTTCCATAAAAATAAGATTTTGTATGCGGTTCTTCATATTTTTTCCTAACTACAAATAATCTTGCTAAACGGTGTCGGAAAGGTTTTAAAGGTGCCTTTGGTGATTTAGAGGAGTCGGTGGTCAAGCATCTATTTATTTCGCTCACAATATTTGGTGATTGATATACTTTAAGTGGATTTTATACATCCCTCACCAGTATTTGTAATATATGTTTCGTAATTTTTTACATGGGATGCATAAGAAAACTAAAATCCCATTTGTGTAGGTTTTATACATCCCTCACTAGTATTAAGAATTTCCATAAAGATCTCATGTTTAACAAGACGAGTTGCAAAAACTTATTACAAAAATAAGGACGGGGATTCCAACATGTGCTCATTACGTCAATGTTTTTTGTATTCTTCTCACATGTTGGTCATCTCTATTTCGCCACCTCTCTCTATTCGAACTTGTCGAATTTAGACTTGTACGGAGCATGACTCTCACGTGGACCTCCTAACAGTGGGTCCAGTTTTCTACTACTAAACTGTCAAATGAGTAACAACAGAACATGTGTTATGTGCAAATAATTACCCAACATATTGCTGTTCTAAAAATAGTAAGATTGTGGTTCTATGAAAAAGGCAAAATAATTGGTGTTAAGTGATAAACCACTTCTGTCGTAGATAATGAAATACAACATTATAATTAGTTGCCTCGAATCAAGAACAAAAAAAGCAAATATAGAAAATAAAAGACGAGATGATACAAAATAGAACTTTGAATGTTGCATAATCTTTAGCAAATTCAGCTAAAAACGATGGGAGAGCAGACACATTGTTCGTTGCCTCTCTCCTACATCGTACTGAACCTCACCGACATGTCAGGAGTTGAATTAGTTAATAACACATATACAAAAGATAACTAATTATTTATAGCATGTGCGTGCATGCGCATCATCGTATGCTAGTCATGTGCATCGTTTAGTCACGGAATGTTCTTTAAAAAACAGGAGAAAAACTTGGATCAAAGGATAGAAGGATGATCCATTGGATGTTCACTCTTCTGGGGCGTAGGTCTTGCCGATTTTGAAGGCGGTGGGGATGACCTCGTCGAAGACGTTCCTCATGCCACCCTTGGACATGAAGCGGAAGTTGAAGGGCCCAACAAGCGGCTTGGAACTCTTCACCTCCCACACGCTACCCTTCTTCGACAGGGGCTCCCATTCCTCGGAGCCGTGTTGCCTGAGCTCCACCTCCGCCAGGGTGTCGCCTGGCCTCGTGTACTTGATGTTCAGGACCAGCTTCTTGGGGTCCGAACCCTTCTCGACCGTGAAGGTGACCTGCACCGCGCACATCGCGCCGGCAATCAGCGCAGCCAGCAGGGCCATCGCCAGCATCCTTGAGGAGGAGGCCATCTCTTGCTTGGATGTAAGAAGTTTGATTGTTGTGTGTGTGTATCAGTGTATGTACTGCTGCGGCGAGCTTGTGTGGTTTCTGATGGATGGTATGGGTGATATTTATAGCCAGGAGCGGGCGCCCGACAAGCGGAAAGCTCCTGGATGGCCGTGACCGGCGCATGTCCTAAGATGCGTATGCGGCTGGCCATCACCGTCGGAGAACATACATGCACAGTGCTGGGTGTCTCTTCCTCCGCGCCCCGTTTATTTCTTTCATAAAACATCAGAGACGAAGCTTACAGTGCGGCGGGCGCGGTCCTTCGTATTCTAGGTGATGCAATGACCTCAACCATCATGTATGTATGTACTACTCTATGTGTTTTGGTGCCTGGTTTCAGATTTTGGACTTCCATTAATTGCACGGAAACAAACCATTAGGAATTAATGAACTCATGTAACGTTTGAACTTCTGAATGACCAACCTAGCTCGTCATGTAACGTCTGAACTTCTCCACGAATGACAATGGAATATTTATATATATGTTTTCTGTTGACGGTCAAAGGGCAGAAGAATGGATACAAAAGCAAACAAATGGACAATCCTGCTGTACGTAGCTACTAGTAAAATCTCACAACCTGCTCTTTAATGTACATGGCAGCTCGTATTTGGCCACAATAATTTACATATAAATACAAAGAGTTCGTGAGAACGCGGTAAAAAATGACCGAAATCAAGAGTTTTTTACGATTTCGTGTAACTCGTGTGACGGGGTGCTGGGCTGTTTAAATCCCCCGGACACCAAATATGTGTGCTATAGCCCACGAAAACGGTCAGAAATGTCCAAAATCACGATTTTTTCATATTTCGTAAAACTCGGGTGACGGGGTCCCAGACCGTTTATATCCAGCCGGGACCCCAAAACTGTGTGCTATAGCACATGAACAAGGACAAAAATACCCGAAATCACGAGTTTTTTACGATTTCGTGAAACTCGTGTGACGGGGTCCCGGACCGTTTATAACCACCCGGGACCTAAAAATTGTCTGCTATAGCACATGAAAAAGGTCAGAAATGACCGAAATCACGAGTTTTGTACGATTTCGTGAAAAACGTGTGATGAGTCTCGAGCCGTTTAAACCAACCCGGACCCCAAAACGGTGTGCTATAACCCACAAAAACGGCCATAAATGACCAAAATCACAAGTTTTTTACGATTTCGTGAAACCCGGGAGTGGGTCCCAGACCGTTTATATCCACCCGAGACCCCAAAACGGTGTGCTACAGCCCACGAAAACGGCCAGAAATGTCCGAAATCACAAGTTTTTTACGATTTCGTGAAACTCGGGAGACGGGTCCCAGACGGTTTATATCCACCCGGTACCCCAAAACTGTGTGCTATAGCCCATGAAAAAGTCCAGAAATGCCCGAAATCGAAATCTACGAGACCTGTGGCACCCGATCAGCTTAGCAAATTTGGAAGACAAGAGTCTCGGTCGTCACCGAAAGTTGAAAGACGGCGGCGCGCTGCGGAGTATCATTCCGTCGAGGGTCGGTGAACTCACAATCGAGTCCAACGCCTTTGATCGGAGCGGCGTCGAGGAAGTTGTTCTTCATGTCGCGGATCCACTTCTCCACGCGCCATGCACGAAGGGTGACCCACACCTTGAACCGCATGCCTTCCTTCTTGTAGTCTTAAAACTCATCGGACCGAGGCGGACGCGCAAGTGGCTCCATAGCGCCGGAGAAAAGAGAGGTGAGATGGAAGGAGAGATGGTGTGTGTGTGGAGGAGCCGGAGAGATGGTGTGTGGAGGAGCCGTACTGTACCATTTTATAGCGCCGGAGAGGACAGAGGAATCGCCGACCGGAGAGCATAGGAGTTGCCGGCGCTGGCCTTCTGCTTGTCTTCCGTGTGCGTCGAAAAAATGCGCGGCGATGGCTTGGCTTCTGCGCGAAATTGAAAGCATGACTTTTGTCCCGGTTCCAGTCACGAACCGGGACAAATGGGTGTACGCTGGAGCTCTCGACGGGGGCTACCTTATTTGTCCCGGTTGGTGGCTGGAACCGGGACAAATGGGTGACGCCTGGAGCGCTCGACGGGTTTTAGGCCCCATATGTCTCGGTTTGTAATACGGCCAGGACAAATGGTGTATTTCTATTTGGTCCTTTAGCCTGTTTTCTACTAGTGTCCAGACCCCAAAATAGTGTGCTATAGCCCACGAAAACGGCCGGAAATGCCCGAAATCAAGAGTTTTTTTACGATTTCGTGAAACTTGTGTGACGGGTCTCGGGCCGTTTAAATTCACCAGGACCCCAAAACTGTGCGCTATAGCCCACGAAAATGGCCAAGAATGCCCGAAATCAAGAGTTTTTTATGATTTCGTGAAACTCGTGTGACGGGGTCCTGGGCCGTTTATATCCACCCGGGACACCAAAACTGTGTGCTATAGCCCACGAAAACAGCCAGAAATGCCCGAAATCACGAGTTTTTGTACGATTTCGTGAAACATGTGTAACGGGTCCCGAGCCGTTTAAATCTACCCCAGACCCAAAAAGTATGTGCTACAGCCCACGAAAACGGCTAGAAATGCCCGAAACCACAAGTTTTTTTACGATTTCGTGAAACTTGGGTGAAGGGGTCCCGGGCCGTTTAAGTTCACCCGGGACCCCAAAACTATGTGCTATAGCCCAAGAAAACGGCCAAGAATGCCCGAAATCAAGAGTTTTTTTACGATTTCGTGAAACTTGTGCGACCGGGTTCTGGGCCGTTTATATCCACCCAGGACCCCAAAACTGTGTGCTATAGCCCATGAAAAAACCAGAAATGACCGAAATCATACAAATGCCCGAAATCACGAGTTTTTTTTATGATTTCGTGATACTCGTGTGATGAGGTCTCGGGCCGTTTAAATTCACCAGGGACCCCAAAATTGTGTGCTATAGCCCACGAAAACGACCAAGAATGCCCGAAATCAAGAGATTTTTACGATTTCGTGAAACTTGTGTGACGGGGTCCTGTGCCGTTTATATCCACCGGGGACCCCAAAACTGTGTGCTATAGCCCATGAAAAAGGCCAGAACTGCCAGAAACCCCGTCACACAAATGTCCGAAATCACGAGTTTTTTTATGATTTCGTGATACTCGTGTGATGGGGTCTCGGGCCGTTTAAATTCACCAGGGACCCCAAAATTGTGTGCTATAGCCCACGAAAACGGCCAAGAATGCCCGAAATCAAGAGTTTTTTACGTTTTTTTAATGATTTCGTGATACTCGTGTGACGGGGTCCTGGGCCGTTTATATCCACCCGGGACCCCAAAATCGTGTGCTATAACCCATGAAAAAGGCCAGAAATGCCCTAAACCATGAGTTTTTTTTACAATTTCGTGAAACTCGTGTGACGGTGTCCCAGGCCATTTACATCCACCCCAGACCCCAAAACCGTGTGCTAAAGCCCATGAAAACGGTCAGAAATGCCCGAAATCAAGTGTTTATTACGATTTCGTGAAACTTGTGTGACGGGTCCCGTGCCATTTTAATTAACCCGAGACGCCAAAACTGTGTGCTATATCCCACGAAAACGGCCAGAAATGCCCGAAATCACGAGTTTTTTACAATTTCGTGATACTCGTGTGACGGGTCCCGGGCAGTTTAAATCCACCCCGGACCCCAAAAATGTGTGCTATAGCGCACAGAAAGGGCCAGAAATGCCCGATATCATGAGTTTTTTATAATTTCGTGATACTCGTGTAATGGGGTCTCGGGCCGTTTAAATTCACAGGGACCCCAAAATTCTGTGCTATAGCCCACGAAAACGGCCAAGAATCCTCAAAATCAAGAATTTTTTAAGATTTCGTGAAACTTTTGTGACGGGGTCCTGGGCCGTTTATATCCACACGGGACCCCAAAACTATGTGCTATACCCCATGAAAAAGGCTAGAAATGCTCGAAACCACGAGTTTTTTTTACGATTTCGTGAAACTCGTGTGACGGGTCCAGCGCTGTTTACATCCACCCTAGACCCCAAAACTGTGTGCTATAGCCCACGAAAACGGCCAGAAATGCCTAAAATCAAGAGTTTTTATGATTTCGTGAAACTTGTGTGACGGGGTCCTGGGCCGTTTAAATTAACCCGGGACCCTAAAACTGTGTGCTATAGCCCACGAAAATGGCCAGAAATGCCCGAAATCACGAGTTTTTTTACAATTTCGTGATACTCGTGTGACGGGTCCCGGGCACTTTAAATCCACCCTTACCCAAGAACTGTGCGCTATAGCGCACGGAAACGGCCAGAAATGCCCGGAATCACGAGTTTTTTTTATAATTTTGTGATACTCGTGTGACGGGGTCTCGGGCCGTTTAAATTCACCAGGGACCCCAAAACTGTGCGCTATAGCCCACGAAAACGGCAAAGAATGCCCGAAATGAAGAGTTTTTTACGATTTCGTGAAACTCGTGTGACGGGATCCTGTGCCGTTTATATCCACCCGGGACCCCAAATGTTTGCTATAGCCTACAAAAACGGTCAGAAATGCCCGAAATCACGAGTTTTTTTACGATTTCGTAAAACATGTGTAACGGGTCCCGGGCCGTTTAAGTCCACCCGGGAACCTAAAACTGTGTGATATAGCCCATGAAAACGGCCAAAAATGCTTGAAATCACGAGTTTTTACAATTTCGGGGTCTCGGGCCGTTTAAATTCACCCGGGACCCCAAAACTGTGTGCTATAGCCCACGAAAACGCCAAAAAATGTCTGAAATCAAGAGTTTTTTACGATTTCGTGAAACGAGTGTGACGGGGTCCTAGGCCGTTTAAATCCAAACCGGACCCCAAAACTTTATGCTATTGCCCACGAAAATGACCATAACTGGCCGAAATCATGAGTTTTTTACGATTTCGTGAAACTCGTGTGAGGGGGTCCCAGGCCGTAGAAATCCACCCAAGACCCCAAAACTGTGTGCTACAGCCCACGAAAACGGTCAAAATGCCCGAAATCATGAGTTTTTTCAATTTCGTGAAACTCGTACGACGGGTCCCTAGTTTAGATTTTGGACTTCCATTAATTGCACGGAAACAAACCATTAGGAATTAATGAACTCATGTAACGTTTGAACTTCTGAATGACCAACCTAGCTCGTCATGTAACGTCTGAACTTCTCCACGAATGAAAATGGAATATTTATATATATGATTTCTGTTGACGGTCAAAGGGCAGAAGAATGGATACAAAAGCAAACAAATGGACAATCCTGCTGTACGTAGCTACTAGTAAAATCTCACAACCTGCTCTTTAATGTACATGGCAGCTCGTATTTGGCCACAATAATTCACATATAAATACAAAGAGTTCGTGAGAACGCGGTAAAAAATGACCGAAATTAAGAGTTTTTTATAATTTCGTGTAACTCGTGTGACGGGGTGCTGGGCTGTTTAAATCCCCCGGACACCATATATGTGTGCTATAGCCGACGAAAACGGTCAGAAATGTTCAAAATCACGAATTTTTCATATTTCGGGTGACGGGGTCCCAGACCGTTTATATCCAGCCGGGACCCCAAAACTGTGTGCTATAGCACATGAACAAGGACAAAAATACCCGAAATCACGAGTTTTTTACGATTTCGTGAAACTCGTGTGACGGGGTCCCGGACCGTTTATAACCACCCGGGACCTAAAAATTGTCTGCTATAGCACATGAAAAAGGTCAGAAATGACCGAAATCACGAGTTTTGTACGATTTCGTGAAAAACGTGTGATGAGTCTCGAGCCGTTTAAACCAACCCGGACCCCAAAACGGTGTGCTATAGCCCACAAAAACGGCCATAAATGACCAAAATCACAAGTTTTTTACGATTTCGTGAAACCCGGGAGTGGGTCCCAGACCGTTTATATCCACCCGAGACCCCAAAACGGTGTGCTACAGCCCACGAAAACGGCCAGAAATGTCCGAAATCACAAGTTTTTTACGATTTCGTGAAACTCGGGAGACGGGGTCCCAGACGGTTTATATCCACCCGGTACCCCAAAACTGTGTGCTATAGCCCATGAAAAAGTCCAGAAATGCCCGAAATCGAAATCTACGAGACCTGTGGCACCCGATCAGCTTAGCAAATTTGGAAGACAAGAGTCTCGGTCGTCACCGAAAGTTGAAAGACGGCGGCGCGCTGCGGAGCATCATTCCGTCGAGTGTCGGTGAACTCACAATCGAGTCCAACGCCTTTGATCGGAGCGGCGTCGAGGAAGTTGTTCTTCATGTCGCGGATCCACTTCTCCACGCGCCATGCACGAAGGGTGACCCACACCTTGAACCGCATGCCTTCCTTCTTGTAGTCTTAAAACTCATCGGACCGAGGCAGACGCGCAAGTGGCTCCATAGGGTCAGAGAAAAGAGAGGTGAGATGGACGAAGAGATGGTGTGTGTGTGGAGGAGCCGGAGAGATGGTGTGTGGAGGAGCCGTACTGTACCATTTTATAGCGCCGGAGAGGACAGAGGAATCGCCGACCGGAGAGCATAGGAGTTGCCGGCGCCGGCCTTCTGCTTGTCTTCCGTGTGCGTCGAAAAAATGCGCGGCGATGGCTTGGCTTCTGCGCGAAATTGAAAGCATGACTTTTGTCCCGGTTCCAGTCACAAACCGGGACAAATGGGTGTACGCTGGAGCTCTCGACGGGGGCTACCTTATTTTCCCGGTTGGTGGCTGGAACCGGGACAAATGGGTGACGCCTGGAGGGCTCGACGGGTTTTAGGCCCCATCTGTCCCGGTTTGTAATACGGCCAGGACAAATGGTGTATTTCTATTTGGTCCTTTAGCCTGTTTTCTACTAGTGCCCAGACCCCAAAACAATGTGCTATAGCCCACAAAAACGGCCAGAAATGCCCGAAATCAAGAGTTTTTTTACGATTTCGTGAAACTTGTTTGACGGGTCTCGGGCCGTTTAAATTCACCAGGGACCCCAAAACTGTGCGCTATAGCCCACGAAAACGGCCAAGAATGCCCGAAATCAAGAGTTTTTTATGATTTCGTGAAACTCGTGTGACGGGGTCCTGAGCCGTTTATATCCACCCGGGACACCAAAACTGTGTGCTATAGCCCACGAAAACAGTCAAAAATGCCCGAAATCACGAGTTTTTTTACGATTTCGTGAAACATGTGTAACGGGCCCCGAGCCGTTTAAATCTACCCTAGACCCAAAAAGTATGTGCTACAGCCCACGAAAACGGCCAGAAATGCCCGAAATCACAAGTTTTATTACGATTTCGTGAAACTTGGGTGAAGGGATCCCGGGCCGTTTAAGTCCACCCGGGACCCCAAAACTGTGTGCTATAGCCCACGAAAACGGCCAAGAATGCCCGAAATCAAGAGTTTTTTTACGATTTCGTGAAACTTGTGCGACGGGGTTCTGGGCCGTTTATATCCACCCAGGACCCCAAAACTGTGTGCTATAGCCCATGAAAAAGGCCAGAAATGCCCGAAATCACACAAATGCCCGAAATCACGAGTTTTTTTATGATTTCGTGATACTCGTGTGATGAGGTCTCGGGCCGTTTAAATTCACCAGGGACCCCAAAATTGTGTGCTATAGCCCACGAAAACGACCAAGAATGCCCGAAATCAAGAGATTTTTACGATTTCGTGAAACTTGTGTGACGGGGTACTGGGCCGTTTATATCCACCCGGGACCCTAAAACTGTGTGCTATAGCCCATGAAAAAGGCCAGAAATGCCAGAAACCCCGTCACACAAATGTCCGAAATCACGAGTTTTTTTATGATTTCGTGATACTCGTGTGATGGGGTCTCGGGCCGTTTAAATTCACCAGGGACCCCAAAATTGTGAGCTATAGCCCACGAAGACGGCCAAGAATGCCCGAAATCAAGAGTTTTTAAAGTTTTTTTTATGATTTCGTGATACTCGTGTGACGGGGTCCTGGGCCGTTTATATCCACCGGGACCCCAAAACTGTGTGCTATAACCCATGAAAAAGGCCAGAAATGCCCTAAACCATGAGTTTTTTTTACAATTTCGTGAAACTCGTGTGACGGTGTCCCGGGCCATTTACATCCACACCATACCCCAAAATCGTGTGCTAAAGCCCACGAAAACGGTCAGAAATGCCCGAAATCAAGTGTTTATTACGTTTTCGTGAAACTTGTGTGACGGGGTCCCGTGCCATTTTAATTAACCCGAGACGCCAAAACTGTGTGCTATATCCCACGAAAACGGCCAGAAATGCCCGAAATCACGAGTTTTTTACAATTTCGTGATACTCGTGTGACGGGTCCCGGGCAGTTTAAATCCACCCCGGACCCCAAAAATGTGTGCTATAGCGCACAGAAAGGGCCAGAAATGCCCGATATCATGAGTTTTTTATAATTTTGTGATACTCGTGTAATGGGGTCTCGGGCCATTTAAATTCACCAGGGACCCCAAAATTCGGTGCTATAGCCCACAAAAACGGCCAAGAATCCTCAAAATCAAGAATTTTTTAAGATTTCGTGAAACGTTTGTGACGGGGTCCTGGGCCGTTTATATCCACATGGGACCCCAAAACTATGTGCTATAACCCATCAAAAAGGCTAGAAATGCTCGAAACCACGAGTTTTTTTTACGATTTCGTGAAACGCGTGTGACGGGTCCAGCGCTGTTTACATCCACCCTAGACCCCAAAACTGTGTGCTATAGCCCACGAAAACGGCAAGAAATGCCCAAAATCAAGAGTTTTTTATGATTTCTTGAAACTTGTGTGACGGGGTCCTGGGCCGTTTAAATTAACCCGGGACGCCAAAACCGTGTGCTATAGCCCACGAAAATGGCCAGAAATGCCCGAAATCACGAGTTTTTTTTACAATTTCGTGATACTCGTGTGACGGGTCCCGGGCAGATTAAATCCACCCGGACCCAAGAACTGTGCGCTATAGCGCACGGAAACGGCCAGAAATGCCCAGAATCACGAGTTTTTTTTATAATTTTGTGATACTCGTGTGACGGGGTCTCGGGCCGTTTAAATTCACCAGGTACCCCAAAACTGTGCGCTATAGCCCACGAAAACGGCCAAGAATGCCCGAAATCAAGAGTTTTTTACGATTTCGTGAAACTCGTGTGACGGGATCCTGGGCCGTTTATATCCACCCGGGACCCCAAATGTGTGCTATAGCCTACAAAAACGGTCAGAAATGCCCGAAATCACGAGTTTTTTTACGATTTCGTAAAACATGTGTAACGGGGTCTCGGGCCGTTTAAGTCCACTCGGGAACCCAAAATTGTGTGCTATAGCCCATGAAAACGGCAAAAAAGCTTGAAATCACGAGTTTTTTACAATTTCGGGGTCTCGGGCCGTTTAAATTCACCCGGGACCCAAAACTGTGTGCTATAGCCCACGAAAACGCCAAAATTGTCTGAAATCAAGAGTTTTTTACGATTTCGTGAAACGAGTGTGACGGGGTCCTAGGCCGTTTAAATCCAACCCGGACCCCAAAACTTTGTGCTATTGCCCACGAAAATGACCATAACTGGCCGAAATCACGAGATTTTTTACGATTTCGTGAAACTCGTGTGAGGGGGTCCTAGGCCATAGAAATCCACCCAAGACCCCAAAACTGTGTGCTACAGCCCACGAAAACGGCCAAAATGCCCGAAATCATGAGTTTTTTAAATTCGTGAAACTCGTGTGACGGGGTCCCGGGCAGTTTAAATCCACCCCAGAACCCAAAACTGTGTGCTATAGCGCACGAAAACGGCCAGAAATGCCCGAAATCACGAGTTTTTTATGATATCGTGATACTCGTGTGATGGGGTCTCGGCACGTTTAAATTCACCAGGGACCCCAAAATTGTTTGCTATAGCCCACGAAAACGGCCAAGAATGCCCGAAATCAAGAATTTTTTATGATTTCGTGAAACTCGTGTGACGGGGTCCTGGGCCGTTTATATCCACCCGGGACACCAAAACTGTGTGCTATAGCCCACGAAAACAGTCAGAAATGCCCGAAATCACGAGTTTTTTTACGATTTCGTGAAACATGTGTAACGGGTCCCGAGCCGTTTAAATCTACCCCAGACCCAAAAAGTATGTGCTACAGCCCGCGAAAACGGCCAGAAATGCTTGAAATCACAAGTTTTTTTACGATTTCGTGAAACTTGGGTGAAGGGGTCCCGGGCCGTTTAAGTCCACCCGGGACCCCAAAACTGTGTGCTATAGCCCACGAAAACGGCCAAGAATGCCCGAAATCAAGAGTTTTTTTACGATTTCGTGAAACTTGTGCGACGGGGTTCTGAGCCGTTTATATCCACCCAGGACCCCAAAACTGTGTGCTATAGCCCATGAAAAAGGCCAGAAATGCCCGAAATCACACAAATGCCCGAAATCACGAGTTTTTTTTTGATTTCATGATACTCGTGTGATGAGGTCTCGGGCCGTTTAAATTCACCAGGGACCCCAAAATTGTGTGCTATAGCCCACGAAAACGACCAAGAATGCCCGAAATCAAGAGATTTTTACGATTTCGTGAAACTTGTGTGACGGGGTCCTGGGCCGTTTATATCCACCCGGGACCCTAAAACTGTGTGCTATAGCCCATGAAAAAGGCCAGAAATGCCAGAAACCCCGTCACACAAATGTCCGAAATCACGAGTTTTTTTATGATTTCGTGATACTCGTGTGATGGCATCTCGGGCCGTTTAAATTCACCAGGGACCCCAAAATTGTGAGCTATAGCCCACGAAAACGGCCAAGAATGCCCGAAATCAAGAGTTTTTTAAGTTTTTTTTATGATTTCGTGATACTCGTGTGACGGGGTCCTGGGCCGTTTATATCCACCGGGACCCCAAAACTGTGTGCTATAACCCATGAAAAAGGCCAGAAATGCCCTAAACCATGAGTTTTTTTTACAATTTCGTGAAACTCGCGTGACGGTGTCCCGGGCCATTTACATCCACCCCAGACCCCAAAATCGTGTGCTAAAGCCCACGAAAACGGTCAGAAATGCCCGAAATCAAGTGTTTATTACGATTTCGTGAAACTTGTGTGACGGGGTCCCGTGCCATTTTAATTAACCCGAGACGCCAAAACTGTGTGCTATATCCCACGAAAACGGCCAGAAATGCCCGAAATCACGAGTTTTTTACAATTTCGTGATACTCGTGTGACGGGTCCCGGGCAGTTTAAATCCACCCCGGACCCCAAAAATGTGTGCTATAGCGCACAGAAAAGGGCCAGAAATGCCCGATATCATGAGTTTTTTATAATTTTGTGATACTCGTGTAATGGGGTCTCGGGCCATTTAAATTCACCAGGGACCCCAAAATTCTGTGCTATAGCCCACAAAAACGGCCAAGAATCCTCAAAATCAAGAATTTTTTAAGATTTCGTGAAACGTTTGTGACGGGGTCCTGGGCCGTTTATATCCACCCGGGACACCAAAACTGTGTGCTATAGCCCACGAAAACAGCCAGAAATGCCCGAAATCACGAGTTTTTTTACGATTTCGTGAAACATGTGTAACGGGTCCCGAGCCGTTTAAATCTACCCCAGACCCAAAAAGTATGTGCTACAGCCCACGAAAACGGCTAGAAATGCCCGAAACCACAAGTTTTTTTACGATTTCGTGAAACTTGGGTGAAGGGGTCCCGGGCCGTTTAAGTTCACCCGGGACCCCAAAACTGTGTGCTATAGCCCACGAAAACGGCCAAGAATGCCCGAAATCAAGAGTTTTTTTACGATTTCGTGAAACTTGTGCGACCGGGTTCTGGGCCGTTTATATCCACCCAGGACCCCAAAATCAAGAGTTTTTTATGATTTCTTGAAACTTGTGTGACGGGGTCCTGGGCCGTTTAAATTAACCCGGGACCCCAAAACCGTGTGCTATAGCCCACGAAAATGGCCAGAAATGCCCGAAATCACGAGTTTTTTTTACAATTTCGTGATACTCGTGTGACGGGTCCCGGGCAGATTAAATCCACCCGGACCCAAGAACTGTGCGCTATAGCGCACGGAAACGACCAGAAATGCCCAGAATCACGAGTTTTTTTTATAATTTTGTGATACTCGTGTGACGGCGTCTCGGGCCGTTTAAATTCACCAGGTACCCCAAAACTGTGCGCTATAGCCCACGAAAACGGCCAAGAATGCCCGAAATCAAGAGTTTTTTACGATTTCGTGAAACTCGTGTGACGGGATCCTGGACCGTTTATATCCACCCGGGACCCCAAATGTGTGCTATAGCCTACAAAAACGGTCAGAAATGCCCGAAATCACGAGTTTTTTTACGATTTCGTAAAACATGTGTAACGGGGTCTCGGGCCGTTTAAGTCCACCCGGGAACCCAAAATTGTGTGCTATAGCCCATGAAAACGGCAAAAAAAGCTTGAAATCACGAGTTTTTTACAATTTCGGGGTCTCGGGCCGTTTAAATTCACCCGAGACCCCAAAACTGTGTGCTATAGCCCACGAAAACGCCAAAATTGTCTGAAATCAAGGGTTTTTTACGATTTCGTGAAACGAGTGTGACGGGGTCCTAGGCCGTTTAAATCCAACCCGGACCCCAAAACTTTGTGCTATTGCCCACGAAAATGACCATAACTGGCCGAAATCACGAGATTTTTTACGATTTCGTGAAACTCGTGTGAGGGGGTCCCAGGCCATAGAAATCCACCCAAGACCCCAAAACTGTGTGCTACAGCCCACGAAAATGGCCAAAATGCCCGAAATCATGAGTTTTTTAAATTCGTGAAACTCGTGTGACGGGGTCCCGGGCAGTTTAAATCCACCCCAGAACCCAAAACTGTGTGCTATAGCGCACGAAAATGGCCAGAAATGCCCGAAATCACGAGTTTTTTATGATATCGTGATACTCGTGTGATGGGGTCTCGGCACGTTTAAATTCACCAGGGACCCCAAAATTGTGTGCTATAGCCCACGAAAACGACCAAGAATGCCCGAAATCAAGAGATTTTTACGATTTCGTGAAACTTGTGTGACGGGGTCCTGGGCCGTTTATATCCACCCGGGACCCTAAAACTGTGTGCTATAGCCCATGAAAAAGGCCAGAAATGCCAGAAACCCCGTCACACAAATGTCCGAAATCACGAGTTTTTTTATGATTTCGTGATACTCGTGTGATGGCATCTCGGGCCGTTTAAATTCACCAGGGACCCCAAAATTGTGAGCTATAGCCCACGAAAACGGCCAAGAATGCCCGAAATCAAGAGTTTTTTAAGTTTTTTTTATGATTTCGTGATACTCGTGTGACGGGGTCCTGGGCCGTTTATATCCACCGGGACCCCAAAACTGTGTGCTATAACCCATGAAAAAGGCCAGAAATGCCCTAAACCATGAGTTTTTTTTACAATTTCGTGAAACTCGCGTGACGGTGTCCCGGGCCATTTACATCCACCCCAGACCCCAAAATCGTGTGCTAAAGCCCACGAAAACGGTCAGAAATGCCCGAAATCAAGTGTTTATTACGATTTCGTGAAACTTGTGTGACGGGGTCCCGTGCCATTTTAATTAACCCGAGACGCCAAAACTGTGTGCTATATCCCACGAAAACGGCCAGAAATGCCCGAAATCACGAGTTTTTTACAATTTCGTGATACTCGTGTGACGGGTCCCGGGCAGTTTAAATCCACCCCGGACCCCAAAAATGTGTGCTATAGCGCACAGAAAAGGGCCAGAAATGCCCGATATCATGAGTTTTTTATAATTTTGTGATACTCGTGTAATGGGGTCTCGGGCCATTTAAATTCACCAGGGACCCCAAAATTCTGTGCTATAGCCCACAAAAACGGCCAAGAATCCTCAAAATCAAGAATTTTTTAAGATTTCGTGAAACGTTTGTGACGGGGTCCTGGGCCGTTTATATCCACCCGGGACACCAAAACTGTGTGCTATAGCCCACGAAAACAGCCAGAAATGCCCGAAATCACGAGTTTTTTTACGATTTCGTGAAACATGTGTAACGGGTCCCGAGCCGTTTAAATCTACCCCAGACCCAAAAAGTATGTGCTACAGCCCACGAAAACGGCTAGAAATGCCCGAAACCACAAGTTTTTTTACGATTTCGTGAAACTTGGGTGAAGGGGTCCCGGGCCGTTTAAGTTCACCCGGGACCCCAAAACTGTGTGCTATAGCCCACGAAAACGGCCAAGAATGCCCGAAATCAAGAGTTTTTTTACGATTTCGTGAAACTTGTGCGACCGGGTTCTGGGCCGTTTATATCCACCCAGGACCCCAAAATCAAGAGTTTTTTATGATTTCTTGAAACTTGTGTGACGGGGTCCTGGGCCGTTTAAATTAACCCGGGACCCCAAAACCGTGTGCTATAGCCCACGAAAATGGCCAGAAATGCCCGAAATCACGAGTTTTTTTTACAATTTCGTGATACTCGTGTGACGGGTCCCGGGCAGATTAAATCCACCCGGACCCAAGAACTGTGCGCTATAGCGCACGGAAACGACCAGAAATGCCCAGAATCACGAGTTTTTTTTATAATTTTGTGATACTCGTGTGACGGCGTCTCGGGCCGTTTAAATTCACCAGGTACCCCAAAACTGTGCGCTATAGCCCACGAAAACGGCCAAGAATGCCCGAAATCAAGAGTTTTTTACGATTTCGTGAAACTCGTGTGACGGGATCCTGGACCGTTTATATCCACCCGGGACCCCAAATGTGTGCTATAGCCTACAAAAACGGTCAGAAATGCCCGAAATCACGAGTTTTTTTACGATTTCGTAAAACATGTGTAACGGGGTCTCGGGCCGTTTAAGTCCACCCGGGAACCCAAAATTGTGTGCTATAGCCCATGAAAACGGCAAAAAAAGCTTGAAATCACGAGTTTTTTACAATTTCGGGGTCTCGGGCCGTTTAAATTCACCCGAGACCCCAAAACTGTGTGCTATAGCCCACGAAAACGCCAAAATTGTCTGAAATCAAGGGTTTTTTACGATTTCGTGAAACGAGTGTGACGGGGTCCTAGGCCGTTTAAATCCAACCCGGACCCCAAAACTTTGTGCTATTGCCCACGAAAATGACCATAACTGGCCGAAATCACGAGATTTTTTACGATTTCGTGAAACTCGTGTGAGGGGGTCCCAGGCCATAGAAATCCACCCAAGACCCCAAAACTGTGTGCTACAGCCCACGAAAATGGCCAAAATGCCCGAAATCATGAGTTTTTTAAATTCGTGAAACTCGTGTGACGGGGTCCCGGGCAGTTTAAATCCACCCCAGAACCCAAAACTGTGTGCTATAGCGCACGAAAATGGCCAGAAATGCCCGAAATCACGAGTTTTTTATGATATCGTGATACTCGTGTGATGGGGTCTCGGCACGTTTAAATTCACCAGGGACCCCAAAATTGTTTGCTATAGCCCACGAAAACGGCCAAAAATGCCCGAAATCAAGAGGTTTTTCCGATTTCGTGAAACTTGTGTGACGGGGTCCTGGGCCGTTTATATCCACCCAGGACCCCAAAACTGTGTGCTATAGCCCATGAAAACGTCCAGAAATGCCCGAAATCACAAGTTTTTTACGATTTCGTGAAACTCGTGTGACGTGGTCCCGGGCCGTTTAAGTCCACCCGGGACCCCAGAACTGTGTGCTATAGCCCACGAAAACGGCCAGAAATGCTTGAAATCACGAGTTTTTTACAATTTCGTGAAACTCGTGTGCCGGGGTCTCGGGCCGTTTAAATTCACCCGGGACCCCAAAACTGTGTGCTATAGCCCACGAAAACGCCCCAAAATGTCCGAAATCTAGATTTTTTTACGATTTCGTGAAACTCGTGTGACGGGGTCCTTGGCCGTTTAAATCCACCCCAGACCCCAAAACTGTGTGCTATAGCCCATGAAAACGACCAGAAATGCCCAAAATCACGAGTTATTTTACGATTTCGTGAAACTTGTGTGACGGGATCCCGGGCCGTTTAAATCCCCCCCATACCCCAAAACTATGTGCTATAGCCCACGAAAACGGCCAGAAATGCCTGAAATCACGAGTTTTTCATGATTTCGTGAAACTCGTGTGACGAGGTCCCAAACCGTTTATATCCACCCGGGACCCCAAAGCTGTGTGATATAGCCTATGAAAAAGGCCAGAAATGCCCGAAATCATGAGTTTTTTTTACGAATTCGTGAAACTCGTGTGTCGGGGTCTCGGGCCGTTTATATCCACCCGGACCCCAAAAATGTGTGCTATACCCCACGAAAACGGTCAGAAATGGCCGAAATCACGAGTTTTTTTACGATTTCGTGAAACATGTGTGACGGGGTCCCATGCCGTCTAAATTCACCCCAGACCCAAAAACTTTTTTTTGAAACTTTTATGACAGTAGGGATTTCCCCTACTGCCTCCACCACAGCTTTATATTGAAAAGAATAGAGGAAGATTACATAATTACAATAGAAGGTGGCTGAGAAGCCAACCTATGGGAAAACTGAAGCTCAAGAAGGTCTATAAATTATTAGAGAGATGAAGAATGAAATTGTGTAAGTCTGTCTTTGTCCTATGAACCAACAGAGTAAAATCTGAGGAGAAACGTCTCTTCCAGGATAGGATGTCAGGTCTGATACCATTAAAGACTAAATCATTTCTCTCTTTCCAAAGGCTCCAAGCTCCAATCATAAAAATTTCCATGAACATAGGTTTTTTATTCACCTTTCTAGCAGAGGCAACCATGTCAAGTCTGCCTAGGCCATTGTCATCCCAGTATAGCTGCAAGCTTGTCCAGCAATTTGTGCTAAATGGACAATGAAAGAATAAATGCTCCACTGTTTCTTCAACTAGGTCAGA
The DNA here is from genome assembly GCA_026929855.1 of Poa annua. Classification (NCBI taxonomy): domain Eukaryota; kingdom Viridiplantae; phylum Streptophyta; class Magnoliopsida; order Poales; family Poaceae; genus Poa; species Poa annua. Next base: position 264,070,612 of record CM049427.1, on the reverse strand, counting down.
ACACATTGGACAATATGGGTTTCCTTGTATGTTGAATTTCTTTCTGCTAAGTAAGTTTCTGGTATTTAGTCTGTGTGCAAAAAGTAGCCAGCAGAAGAATTTGACCTTTGGTGTGCATTTCGATTTCCAAATCCATTTGAATGCTGCATGTGGTGTGATATCCCTGAAGCAATATTGATAATACTTTTGGGAGGTGAATTTCTGCCCCCAGGGGTAAACCCATTTATCTAGATCATTATCAGGTAGTGAAAGAGACACCGACTCTTGCTGAAGGTTTCTCACTTCTTGTAGAGCTTCAGTAGATAGAGGTAGGTTAAAGTTATGTGCCAGGGTTGTCGCTCCAGGAAATTGGCGACAGGAAATGTCCTCATCTTTACAGAAGGAAAAAGCTCTTGGGTATTTGTCACAAGCCGGTTGATCCATCCAACTGTCTTTCCACATTAGTACTGAACTTCCATTTCCAACAGAACATTTGGCAAATCCTCTGAAAGTAGGACTTAATTTCATTACACTTTTCCACCAGAATGATCCACATAAATCAATAGCATGGGGTATTTTCCCAGTGTAATATGCCTTCCATAATAATGTGACCCAGGGCGTATCAGCCTTATTATAGAACTTATCAAGGAACTTTAGCATTAGGGCTTCATTTTGTAGTTTGAGATTTAGAACACCAATGCCTCCTTTTTTCTTAGGCATACACACTCTATCCCAAGCCACCAGATAATTTGTTTTCACTCCATCTTCTGTCTTCTTATCCCATAACACATGCTTTCTTATTTTTTCCAAGTGTTCCAAGATTTTGGGAGGTATTTCCAAGGAACACATAGAGAACATAGCGATTGAAGTCAGTAGGGAATTTATCACCGTGACTCTACCACTGTAGGCCATCATCATGAAATTTGCTGACATTTTTCTCTCGACTCTGTCCACCAGAGGCATCATCTCTTGTACTGTAGGCTTTGTCGTGCCCAAAGGTAGCCCAAGATAAGTGAATGGAATTACACCAACTTTGCATCCTAAAAACATCGCAATTGAGGCTGCCCTTTCTTGAGTTATATTTATTGGGATCAGGAAGGATTTACTATAGTTTATTTGCAGTCCAGTGGAAGCAGCATATTTATCTAGTATGGATTGCATTTCAGCTACTTGAGTTGGGCAAGCCTTCATAATAATCAGAGTATCATCCGCATATTGAACCACAGGAAAATCCATATCGAAATCCGGTGAGAAAGGAGCCTGTAATATATTATTCGTAAAGGCTTTATTGATTGCACTTTGTAGGAGGTCAGCTGCCAGTACAAAAATCAGTGGTGACAGTGGATAGCCTTGCCTTACACCACGCTTGCAAAAAAAATTGTCTTCCTAGCACACCATTTAGCAAAACGGAGGATTTACCCGAGCCAAAAATTACCTTTATCCAAGTCAGCCATTTGTTTCATAATTTTTAACATTGCTTCATGATCAATAGTATCGAAAGCTTTTGCAAAGTCTAATTTGAGCAAAATGATTTCCTGTCCAGAATTTTCGCACTGATGTAAAAACTCAAAAGCCCAAGCCAAACAATCCTGAATAGTTCGCCCTTTCAGAAATCCATATTGATTTTTGTGTACTATTTGAAGGATCACCTTCTGTAATCTATTCGCCAGGATCTTCGTGATGATCTTTAGACATCAGTTCAATAAAGTGATCGGTCGGAAATCATTCATGCCTGTAGGGGAGGCAGTTTTAGGAATAAGAGTGATGTGTCCCATATTAATGCTTTCAATATTCAGATTGCCTTCCTGAAAGTCAAAACAAATCTGATAAACATCCTGTTTAATTATATGCCAGCAGCTCTTGAGGAATTGACCATTGAACCCATCTGGACCTGGTGCTTTATCATTCGGCATTAAATTCACCACCTGGTCAATCTCATCAGTTGTAAAAGGTACAGATAACTTTTGAAGTCCAGCCACCGGTTCTATTAAAGATCCCAAATCCAGCAACATCTCAGGGTTAGAACAAGAGCCCAGCCTTTGTTTGTATGCCTCAAATATAACCTTTTCTTTCGCCTCATGCGAGGAAACCTCAATACCATCCGAGTTTCTAAGCTTGGATATATAATTTCTTCTGTACCGTTCAGTTGCATATGCTTGAAAGAATTTGGAATTTTCATCTCCAAACTTAGTCCAGCGTACTGTGCATCGCTTTTTCCAGTATTGTTTCTGATAATCCAGCAGTCTCAGGATATGTTTCTTTAGAATTTTCCTGAAATTATTCTCTGGGGTAGAAAGAGGTCTAGCACTTTCCAGATTATCCAATTCCAATAATGCTCTATTTGAATTGTCAATACAAATGGATAATTTAGAAATACTTTTACTCCAATGTATAATATAAGACCTAAGCCTTTTCAACTTGGCATTTAAATTGGCTGCACTATTCAGTTTGTGAGTTTGTTTTTGCCAGCTTTCTCTAACCAACTCCATAAACCCCGGGTGAGCTATCCAATAGTTTTCAAATCTGAAAATTTTACTTGCTGGTATTTTTGTCTTAATTTGCACAACACAGGGAGTGTGATCTGAGAGTGGTTTCCCTTGAGGTTCAACAAAGGTTGTTGGATAGATAGTTGTCCAATGGATACTTGTGAAGAACCAGTCTAATTGTTCAAGCAACGGGTGTTCTTGCATATTACTCCACGTGTACTTTCTTCCTTGAATAGGCAATTCAATTAAATTCTGGACTCTAATAAATTCATTAAAAATTAACATGTCACTCACACTGCCACCTGACTTGTTGCGGTTCACTGGGGAACGTATGAAGTTAAAATCACCAAGTAAAAGCCAGTCTTCGTCAGCAGGAATATTCAGATTAAAAAGCCAGGTAACAGACCCAAAAACTAGGTGCTACATCCCACGAAAACGGCCAGAAATGCCCGCAATCACAAGTTTTTTACGATTTCATGAAACTTGTGTGACGGGGTCCCGGGCCGTTTATGTCCACCCGGGACCCCAAAACTGTGTGCTATAGCCAACAAAAACGGCCAGAAATGCTTGAAATCACGAATTTTTTACAATTTCGTGAAACTCGTGTGCTGGGGTCTCGGGACGTTTAAATTCACCCGGGACCCCAAAACTGTGTGCTATAGCCCACGAAAACGCCTAAAAATGTCTGAAATCAAGAGTTTTTTACGATTTAGTGAAACTCGTGTGACGGGGTCCTAGGTCGTTTAAATCCAACCCGGACCCCAAAATTGTGTGCTATAGCCCACGAAAACCACCAGAAATGGCCGAAATCTAGAGTTTTTTTTATGATTTCGTGAAACTCGTGTGACGGGGTCCTTGGCCGTTTAAAGCCACCCCAGACCCCAAAACTGTGTGCTATAGCCCACGAAAATGGCCAGAAATGCCCGAAATCACGAGGTTTTTTTATAATTTCGTGATACTCGTGTGACGGTGTCTCAGGCCGTTTAAATTCACCAAGGACCCCAAAACTATGCGCTATAGCCCACGAAAACGGCCAAGAATGCCCGAAATCAAGAGTTTTTATGATTTTGTGAAACTCGTGTGACGGGATCCTGGGCCGTTTATATCCACCCGGGACCCCAAATGTGTCCTATAGCCCACAAAAACGGCCAGAAATGCCCGAAAGTAAGAGTTTTTTTTACTATTTCGTGAAACATGTGTAACGGGGTCCCGGGCCGTTTAAGTCCACCCAGGACCCCAAAACTGTGTGCTATAGCCGACGAAAACGGCCAGAAATGCTTGAAAGCACGAGTTTTTTACAATTTCGGGCTCTCGGGCCGTTTAAATTCACCCGGGACCCCAAAAATGTGTGCTACAGCCCACGAAAACGCCAAAAAATGTCTAAAATCAAGAGTTTTTTACGATTTCGTGAAACTCGTGTGACGGGGTCCTGGGCCGTTTAAATCCAACCCGGACCCCAAAACTTTGTGCTATAGCCCACAAAAATGACCATAAATGGCCGAAATCACGAGTTTTTTTACGATTTCGTGAAACTCGTGTGACAGAGTCCCAGGCCGTAGAAATCCACCCAAGACCCCAAAACTGTGTGCTACAGCCCACGAAAACGGCCAGAAATGCCCGAAATCACGAGTTTTTTCAATTTCGTGAAACTCGTGTGACGGGTCCCGGGCAATTTAAATCCACCCCGGAACCCAAAACCGTGTGCTATAGCGCACGGAAACGGCCAGAAATGCCCGGAATCACGAGTTTTTTATGATTTCGTGATACTCGTGTGATCGGGTCTCGGCCCGTTTAAATTCACCAGGGACCCCAAAATTGTGTGCTATAGCCCACGAAAACGACCAAGACTGCCCGAAATCAAGAGTTTTTTACGATTTCGTAAAACTTGTGTGACAGAGTCCTGTGCCGTTTATATCCACCCGGGACCCCAAAAGTGTATGCTATAGCCCATGAAAAAGGTCAGAAATGCCCGAAATCACGAGTTTTTTTATAATTTTGTGATAATCGTGTGATGTGTTCTCGGGCCGTTTAAATTCACCAGGGACCGCAAAATTGTTTGCTATAGCCCACGAAAACGGCCAAGAATGCCCGAAATCAAGAGGTTTTTACGATTTCGTGAAACTTGTGTGACGGGGTCCTGGGCCGTTTATATCCACCCGGGACCCCAAAACTATGTGCTATAGGCCATGAAAACGGCCAGAAATGCCCGAAATCACAAGTTTTTTATGATTTCGTGAAACTCGTGTGATGTGGTCCCGGGCCATTTAAGTCCACCCGGGACCCCAAAACTGTGTGCTATAGCCCACGAAAACGGTCAGAAATGCTTGAAATCACGAGTTTTTTACAATTTCGTGAAACTCGTGTGCCGGGGTCTCGGTCCGTTTAAATTCACCCGGGACCCCAAAACTGTGTGCTATAGCCCACAAAAACGCCCAAAAATGTCCGAAATCTAGAGTTTTTTTACGATTTCTTGAAACTCGTGTGACGGGGTCCTTGGCTGTTTAAATCCACCCCTGACCCCAAAACTGTGTGCTATAGCCCATGAAAACGGCCAGAAATGCCCGAAATCATGAGTTATTTTACGATTTCGTGAAACTTGTGTGACGGGATCCTGGGCCGTTTAAATCCACCCCATACCCCAAAACTATGTGCTACAGCCTACGAAAACGGCCAGAAATGCCTGAAATCACGAGTTTTTCATGATTTCGTGAAACTCGTGTGACGAGGTCCCAGACCATTTATATCCAGCCGGGACCCCAAAGCTGTGTGATATAGCCCATGAAAAAGGCCAGAAATGCCCAAAATAATGAGTTTTTTTTACGAATTCGTGAAACTCATGTGACGGGGTCTCGGGCCGTTTATATCCACCCGGACCCCAAAAATCTGTGCTGCCCACGAAATCGGTCAGAAATGACCGAAATCACGAGTTTTTTTACGATTTCGTGAAACATGTGTGACGGGGTCCCAGGCCGTTTAAATCCACCCCAGAACCAAAAACTATGTGCTACAGCCCACGAAATCGGCCAGAAATGCCCACAATCAAAAGTTTTTTACGATTTCGTGAAACTTGTGTGACGGGGTCCCGGGCCATATAAGTTCACCAGGGACCCCAAAACTGTGTGCTATAGCCAACGAAAACGGCCAGAAATGCTTGAAATCACGAGTTTTTTACAATTTCGTGAAACTCGTGTGCCGGGGTCCCGGGTCGTAGAAATTCACCCCAGACCCCAAAACTGTGTGCTACAGTCCACGAAAACGACCAGAAATGCCCGAAATCACGAGTTTTTTACAACTTTGTGAAACTCGTGTGACGGGGTCCCGGGCAGTTTAAATCCACCCGGACCCCAAAACTGTGTGCAATAGCGCACGGAAACGGCGAGAAATGCCCGAAATCACGAGTTTTTTATGATTTCGTGATACTCGTGTGATGGGGTCTCGACCCGTTTAAATTCACCAGGGACCCCAAAATTGTGTGCTAATAGCCCACGAAAACGGCCAAGAATGCCTGAAATCAAGAGTATTTTACGATTTCGTGAAACTTGTGTGACGGGGTCCTGGGCCGTTTATATCCACCCGGGACCGCAAAATTGTGTGCTATAGCCCATGAAAAAGGTCAGAAATGCCCGAAATCACGAGTTTTTTATGATTTCGTGATACTCGTGTGATGGGGTCTCGGGCCGTTTACATTAACCAGGGACCCCAAAATTGTGTGTTATAGCCCAGGAAAACGACCAGAAATGGCCGAAATCACGAGTTTTTTTACGATTTCGTGAAACTCGTGTGACGGGGTCCCGGGCAGTTTAAATCCACCCGGACCCCAAAACTGTGTGCAATAGCGCACAGAAATATCAGAAATGCCCGAAATCAATTGTTTTTTATGATTTCGTGATACTCATGTGGGGTCTCGGTCCGTTTACATTCACCAAGGACCCCAAAAGGTTTGGTGTCTGACGTGGATTTAAATGGTCCGGGACCCCGTCACACGATTTTTGCGCAATCATAAAAACTCGTCATTTCAGTCATTTATGGTTGTTTTCGTGGATTATAGTCCACGGTTTTTGGGTCCCGTGAAGATTTCAAAGCCGCGTGACCCCTGGTACACGACTCTAGGGGCATCGTAAAAACTCACGATTTCTGGCATTTCTGGCCGTTTTCGTGGGCTATAGTCCACGGTTTTTGGGTCCCGGGAAGATTTCAAAGCCTCGTGACCCCCGGTACACGACTCTAGTGACATCGTAAAAACTCGCGATTTCGGGCATTTCTGGCCGTTGTCGTGGGCGTCCACGGTTTTTGGGTCGCGGGAAGATTTCGAAGCCCCGTGACCCCTGGTACACGACTCTAATGGCATCGTAAAAACTCGCGATTTCGGGCATTTCTGGCCGTTGTCGTGGGCTATAATCCATGGTTTTTGGGTCCCGGGAAGATTTTAAAGCCCCGTGACCCCCGGTACACGACTCTAGTGGCATCGTAAAAACTCGCAATTTCGGGCATTTCTGGCCGTTCCCGTGGGCTATAGTCCACGCTTTCTGGGTCTCGGGAAGATTTCAAAGCCCCGTGACCCCCGGTACACGAGTCTAGTGGCATCGTAAAAAACTCGCGATTTCGGGCATTTCTGGCCGTTTTCGTGGGCTATTGTCCACTGTTTTTGGGTCCCAGGAAGATTTCAAAGCCCCGTGACTCCCGGTACTCGAGTCTTGTGGCATCGTAAAAACTCGCTATTTTGGGCATTTCTGGACGTTTTCGTGGGCTATAGCACACGGTTTTGGGGTCCGACATGGATTTAAATGGTCCGGGACCCCGTCACACTGTTTTTGTAAAATCATAAAAAACTCGTGATTTCAGGCATTTCTGGCCGTTTTCGTGGGCTATAGTCCACGGTTTTTGGGTCCCGGGAAAATTTCAAGGCCCCGTGACCCCCGGTACACGACTCTAGTGGCATCGTAAAAACTCTTGATTTCGGGCATTTCTGGCCGTTTTTGTGGGCTATAGCACACGGTTTTGGGGTCCGACGTGGATTTAAATGGTCCGGGACCCCGTCACACGATTTTTGCAAAATCATAAAAAACACGTGATTTCAGGCATTTATGGTCGTTTTCGTGGGCTATAGTCCACGGTTTTTGGGTCCCGGGAAGATTTCAAAGCCCCGTGACCCCCGGTACACGACTCTAGTGGCATCGTAAAAACTCACGATTTCTGGCATTTCTGGTCGTTTTCGTGGGCTATAGTCCACGGTTTTTGGGTCCCGGGAAGATTTCAAAGCCCCGTGACCCCCGGTACACGACTCTAGTGGAATTGTAAAAACTCGCGATTTCGGGCATTTCTGGCCATTGTCGTGGGCTATAGTCCATGGTTTTTGGGTCCCAGGAAGATTTCAAATCCCCGTGACCCCCGGTACACGACCGTAGTGGCATCGTAAAAACTCACGATTTCGGGCATTTCTGGCCGTTGTCGTGGGCTATAATCCATGGTTTTTGGGTCCCGGGAAGATTTCAAAGCCCCGTGACCCCCGGTACACGACTCTAGTGGCATCGTAAAAACTCGCAATTTCTGGTATTTCTGGCCGTTCTCGTGGGCTATAGTCGACGCTTTTTGGGTCCCGGGAAGATTTCAAAGCCCCGTGACTCCCGGTACACGACTCTAGTGGCATCGAAAAACTCGCGATTTATGGCATTTCTGGCCGTTTTCGTGGGCTATAGCACATGGTTTTGGGGTCCGACATGGATTTAAATGATCCGGGACCCCGTCACACTATTTTCGCGAAATCATGAAAAACTCGTGATTACAGGCATTTCTGGCCGTTTTCGTGGGCTATAGTCCACGGTTTTTGGGTCCCGTGAAGATTTCAAAGCTGCGTGACCCCTGGTACACGACTCTAGTTGCATCGTAAAAACTCACGATTTCTGGCATTTCTGGCCGTTTTCGTGGGCTATAGTCCACGGTTTTTGGGTCCCGGGAAGAGTTCAAAGCCCCGTGACCCCCGGTACACGACTCTAGTGGCATCGTAAAAACTCGCGATTTCGTGCATTTTTGGCCGATTTCGTGGGCTATAACCCATGGTTTTTGGGTCCCGGGAAGATTTCAAAGCCCCGTGACCCCCGGTACACGACTCTAGTGGCATCGTAAAAAGTCGCGATTTCGAGCATTTCTGGCCGTTTTCGTGGGCTATAGTCCATGGTTTTTGGGTCCCGGAAAGATTTCAAAGCCCCGTGACCCCCGGTACACGACTCTAGTGGCATCGTAAAAACTCGCAATTTCGGGCATTTCTGGCCGTTCCCGTGGGCTATAGTCCACGCTTTCTGGGTCCCGGGAAGATTTCAAAGCCCCGTGACCCCCGGTACACGACTCTAGTGGCATCGTAAAAACTCGCGATTTCGGGCATTTCTGGCCGTTTTCGTGGGCTATTGTCCACGGTTTTTGGGTCCCAGGAACATTTCAAAGCCCCGTGACTCCCGGTACACGACTCTAGTGGCATCGTAAAAACTCGCTATTTTGGGCATTTCTGGCCGTTTTCGTGGGCTATAGCACACGGTTTTGGGGCCCGACATGGATTTAAATGGTCCGGGACCCGTCACACTTTTTTTTACAAAATCATAAAAAACTCGTGATTTCAGGCATTTTTGGCCGTTTTCGTGGGCTATAGTCCACGGTTTTTGGGTCCCGGGAATATTTCAAAGCCCCGTGACCCCCGGTACACGACTCTAGTGGCATCGTAAAAACTCGCGATTTCGGGCATTTCTGGCCGTTGTCGTGGGCGTCCACGGTTTTTTGGGTCCCGGGAAGATTTAGAAGCCCCGTGACCCCCGGTACACGACTCTAATGGCATCATAAAAACTCGCGATTTCGGGCATTTCTGGCCGTTGTCGTGGGCTATAATCCATGGTTTTTGGGTCCCGGGAAGATTTCAAATCCCCGTGACCCCCGGTACACGACTCTAGTGGCATCGTAAAAACTCGCAATTTCGGGCATTTCTGGCCGTTCCCGTGGGCTATAGTCCATGCTTTCTGGGTCCCGGGAAGATTTCAAAGCCCCGTGACCCCCGGTACACGACTCTAGTGGCATCGTAAAAACTCGCGATTTCGGGCATTTCTGGCCGTTTTCGTGGGCTATTGTCCACGGTTTTTGGGTCCCAGGAAGATTTCAAAGCCCCGTGACTCCCGGTACACGACTCTAGTGGCATCGTAAAAACTCGCTATTTTGGGCATTTCTGGCCATTTTCGTGGGCTATAGCACACAGTTTTGGGGTTCGACATGGATTTAAATGGTCCGGGACCCCGTCACACTATTTTTGCAAAATCATAAAAAACCGTGATGTCTGGCATTTCTGGCCGTTTTCGTGGGCTATAGTCCACGGTTTTTGGGTCCCGGGAAGATTTCAAAGCCCCGTGACTCCCGGTACACGACTCTAGTGGCATCGTAAAAACTCTTGATTTCAGGCATTTTTTGCGTTTTTGTGGGCTATAGCACACAGTTTTGGGGTCCGACGTGGATTTAAATGGTCCGAGACCCCGTCACACGATTTTTGCGAACTCATAAAAAACTCGTGATTTCAGGCATTTATGGTTGTTTTCGTGGGCTATAGTCCATGGTTTTTGGGTCCCGAGAAGATTTCAAAGCCCCGTGACCCCCAGTACACGACTCTAGTGGCATCGTAAAAACTCGCAATTTCGGGCATTTCTGGCCGTTCTCGTGGGCTATAGTCCACGCTTTTTGGTCCCGGGAAGATTTCAAAGCCCCGTGACCCCCGGTACACGACTCTAGTGGCATCAAAAAACTGGGCATTTCTGGCCGTTCCCGTGGGCTATAGTCCACGCTTTCTGGGTCCCGGGAAGATTTCAAAGCCCCGTGACCCCCGGTACATGACTCTAGTGGCATCGTAAAAATTCGCGATTTCGGGCATTTCTGGCCGTTTTCGTGGGCTATTGTCCACGGTTTTTGGGTCCCAGGAAGATTTCAAAGCCCCGTGACTCCCGGTACATGACTCTAGTGGCATCGTAAAAACTCGCTATTTTGGGCATTTCTGGCCATTTTCGTGGGCTATAGCACACGGTTTTGGGGTTCGACATGGATTTAAATGGTCCGGGACCCCGTCACACTATATATGCAAAATCATAAAAAACTCGTGATGTCTGGCATTTCTGGCCGTTTTCGTGGGCTATAGTCCACGGTTTTTGGGTCCCGGGAAGATTTCAAAGCCCCGTGACTCCCGGTACACGACTCTAGTGGCATCGTAATAACTCGCAATTTCGGGCATTACTGGCCGTTCTCGTGGGCTATAGTCCACGCTTTTTGGTCCCGGGAAGATTTCAAAGCCCCGTGACCCCCGGTACACGACTCTAGTGGCATCAAAAAACTCGCGATTTTGGGCATTTCTGGCCGTTTTCGTGGGCTATAGCACACAGTTTTGGGGTCCGACATGGATTTAAATGGTCCGGGACCCCGTCACACTATTTTCACGAAATCATAAAAAACTCGTGATTTCAGGCATTTCTGGCTGTTTTCGTGGGCTATAGTCCATGGTTTTTGGGTCCCGTGAAGATTTCAAAGCCGCGTGACCCCTGGTACACGACTCTAGTGGCATCATAAAAACTCACGATTTCTGGCATTTCTGGCCGTTTTCGTGGGCTTAGTCCACGGTTTTTGGGGCCCGACATGGATTTAATTGGTCCGGGACCCCGTCACACTATTTTTGCAAAATCATAAAAAACTCGTGATTTCAGGCATTTCTGGCCGTTTTCGTGGGCTATAGTCCACGGTTTTTGGGTCCCGGGAAGATTTCAAAGCCCCGTGACCCCCGGTACACGACTCTAGTGGCATCGTAAAAACTCGCGATTTCGGGCATTTCTGGCCGTTGTCGTGGGCGTCCACGGTTTTTGGGTCCCGGGAAGATTTAGAAGCCCCGTGACCCCCGGTACACGACTCTAATGGCATCATAAAAACTCGCGATTTCGGGCATTTCTGGCCGTTGTCGTGGGCGTCCACGGTTTTTGGGTCGCGGGAAGATTTCGAAGCCCCGTGACCCCTGGTACACGACTCTAATGGCATCGTAAAAACTCGCGATTTCGGGCATTTCTGGCCGTTGTCGTGGGCTATAATCCATGGTTTTTGGGTCCCGGGAAGATTTTAAAGCCCCGTGACCCCCGGTACACGACTCTAGTGGCATCGTAAAAACTCGCAATTTCGGGCATTTCTGGCCGTTCCCGTGGGCTATAGTCCACGCTTTCTGGGTCTCGGGAAGATTTCAAAGCCCCGTGACCCCCGGTACACGAGTCTAGTGGCATCGTAAAAAACTCGCGATTTCGGGCATTTCTGGCCGTTTTCGTGGGCTATTGTCCACTGTTTTTGGGTCCCAGGAAGATTTCAAAGCCCCGTGACTCCCGGTACTCGAGTCTTGTGGCATCGTAAAACTCGCTATTTTGGGCATTTCTGGACGTTTTCGTGGGCTATAGCACACGGTTTTGGGGTCCGACATGGATTTAAATGGTCCGGGACCCCGTCACACTGTTTTTGTAAAATCATAAAAAACTCGTGATTTCAGGCATTTCTGGCCGTTTTCGTGGGCTATAGTCCACGGTTTTTGGGTCCCGGGAAAATTTCAAGGCCCCGTGACCCCCGGTACACGACTCTAGTGGCATCGTAAAAACTCTTGATTTCGGGCATTTCTGGCCGTTTTTGTGGGCTATAGCACACGGTTTTGGGGTCCGACATGGATTTAAATGGTCCGGGACCCCGTCACACGATTTTTGCGAAATCATAAAAAACACGTGATTTCAGGCATTTATGGTCGTTTTCGTGGGCTATAGTCCACGGTTTTTGGGTCCCGGGAAGATTTCAAAGCCCCGTGACCCCCGGTACACGACTCTAGTGTCATCGTAAAAACTCACGATTTCTGGCATTTCTGGTCGTTTTCGTGGGCTATAGTCCACGGTTTTTGGTCCCGGGAAGATTTCAAAGCCCCGTGACCCCCGGTACACGACTCTAGTGGAATTGTAAAAACTCGCGATTTCGGGCATTTCTGGCCATTGTCGTGGGCTATAGTCCATGGTTTTTGGGTCCCAGGAAGATTTCAAATCCCCGTGACCCCCGGTACACGACCGTAGTGGCATCGTAAAAACTCACGATTTCGGGCATTTCTGGCCGTTGTCGTGGGCTATAATCCATGGTTTTTGGGTCCCGGGAAGATTTCAAAGCCCCGTGACCCCCGGTACACGACTCTAGTGGCATCGTAAAAACTCGCAATTTCTGGTATTTCTGGCCGTTCTCGTGGGCAATAGTCGACGCTTTTTGGGTCCCGGGAAGATTTCAAAGCCCCGCGACTCCCGGTACACGACTCTAGTGGCATCGAAAAACTCGCGATTTATGGCATTTCTGGCCGTTTTCGTGGGCTATAGCACATGGTTTTGGGGTCCGACATGGATTTAAATGATCCGGGACCCCGTCACACTATTTTCGCGAAATCATGAAAAACTCGTGATTACAGGCATTTCTGGCCGTTTTCGTGGGCTATAGTCCACGGTTTTTGGGTCCCGTGAAGATTTCAAAGCTGCGTGACCCCTGGTACACGACTCTAGTTGCATCGTAAAAACTCACGATTTCTGGCATTTCTGGCCGTTTTCGTGGGCTATAGTCCACGGTTTTTGGGTCCCGGGAAGAGTTCAAAGCCCCGTGACCCCCGGTACACGACTCTAGTGGCATCGTAAAAACTCGCGATTTCGTGCATTTTTGGCCGATTTCGTGGGCTATAACCCATGGTTTTTGGGTCCCGGGAAGATTTCAAAGCCCCGTGACCCCCGGCACACGACTCTAGTGGCATCGTAAAAACTCGCGATTTCGAGCATTTCTGGCCGTTTTCGTGGGCTATAGTCCATGGTTTTTGGGTCCCGGAAAGATTTCAAAGCCCCGTGACCCCCGGTACACGACTCTAGTGGCATCATAAAAACTCGCAATTTCGGGCATTTCTGGCCGTTCCCGTGGGCTATAGTCCACGCTTTCTGGGTCCCGGGAAGATTTCAAAGCCCCGTGACCCCCGGTACACGACTCTAGTGGCATCGTAAAAACTCGCGATTTCGGGCATTTCTGGCCGTTTTCGTGGGCTATTGTCCACGGTTTTTGGGTCCCAGGAACATTTCAAAGCCCCGTGACTCCCGGTACACGACTCTAGTGGCATCGTAAAAACTCGCTATTTTGGGCATTTCTGGCCGTTTTCGTGGGCTATAGCACACGGTTTTGGGGCCCGACATGGATTTAAATGGTCCGGGACCCGTCACACTTTTTTTTACAAAATCATAAAAAACTCATGATTTCAGGCATTTTTGGCCGTTTTCGTGGGCTATAGTCCACGGTTTTTGGGTCCCGGGAATATTTCAAAGCCCCGTGACCCCCGGTACACGACTCTAGTGGCATCGTAAAAAACTCGCGATTTCGGGCATTTCTGGCCGTTGTCGTGGGCGTCCACGGTTTTTGGGTCCGGGAAGATTTAGAAGCCCCGTGACCCCCGGTACACGACTCTAATGGCATCATAAAAACTCGCGATTTCGGGCATTTCTGGCCGTTGTCGTGGGCTATAATCCATGGTTTTTGGGTCCCGGGAAGATTTCAAAGCCCCGTGACCCCCGGTACACGACTCTAGTGGCATCGTAAAAACTCGCAATTTCGGGCATTTCTGGCCGTTCCCGTGGGCTATAGTCCATGCTTTCTGGGTCCCGGGAAGATTTCAAAGCCCCGTGACCCCCGGTACACGACTATGGTGGCATCGTAAAAACTCGCGATTTCGGGCATTTCTGGCCGTTTTCGTGGGCTATTGTCCACGGTTTTTGGGTCCCAGGAAGATTTCAAAGCCCCGTGACTCCCGGTACACGACTCTAGTGGCATCGTAAAAACTCGCTATTTTGGGCATTTCTGGCCATTTTCGTGGGCTATAGCACACGGTTTTGGGGTTCGACATGGATTTAAATGGTCCGGGACCCCGTCACACTATTTTTGCAAAATCATAAAAAACCGTGATGTCTGGCATTTCTGGCCGTTTTCGTGGGCTATAGTCCACGGTTTTTGGGTCCCGGGAAGATTTCAAAGCCCCGTGACTCCCGGTACACGACTCTAGTGGCATCGTAAAAACTCTTGATTTCAGGCATTTTTTGCGTTTTTGTGGGCTATAGCACACAGTTTTGGGGTCCGACGTGGATTTAAATGGTCCGAGACCCCGTCACACGATTTTTGCGAACTCATAAAAAACTCGTGATTTCAGGCATTTATGGTTGTTTTCGTGGGCTATAGTCCATGGTTTTTGGGTCCCGAGAAGATTTCAAAGCCCCGTGACCCCCAGTACACGACTCTAGTGGCATCGTAAAAACTCGCAATTTCGGGCATTTCTGGCCGTTCTCGTGGGCTATAGTCCACGCTTTTTGGTCCCGGGAAGATTTCAAAGCCCCGTGACCCCCGGTACACGACTCTAGTGGCATCAAAAAACTCGCGATTTTGGGCATTTCTGGCCGTTCCCGTGGGCTATAGTCCACGCTTTCTGGGTCCCGGGAAGATTTCAAAGCCCCGTGACCCCCGGTACATGACTCTAGTGGCATCGTAAAAATTCGCGATTTCGGGCATTTCTGGCCGTTTTCGTGGGCTATTGTCCACGGTTTTTGGGTCCCAGGAACATTTCAAAGCCCCGTGACTCCCGGTACACGACTCTAGTGGCATCGTAAAAACTCGCTATTTTGGGCATTTCTGGCCGTTTTCGTGGGCTATAGCACACGGTTTTGGGGCCCGACATGGATTTAACTGGTCCGGAACCCGTCACACTTTTTTTGCAAAATCATAAAAAACTCGTGATTTCAGGCATTTTTGGCCGTTTTCGTGGGCTATAGTCCACGGTTTTGGGTCCCGGGAAGATTTCAAAGCCTCGTGACCCCCGGTACACGACTCTAGTGGCATCGTAAAAACTCGCGATTTCGGGCATTTCTGGCCGTTCCCGTGGGCCATAGTCCATGCTTTCTGGGTCCCGGGAAGATTTCAAAGCCCCGTGACCCCCGGTACACGACTCTAGTGGCATCGTAAAAACTCACGATTTCGAGCATTTCTGGCCGTTTTCGTGGGCTATTGTCCACGGTTTTTGGGTCCCAGGAAGATTTCAAAGCCCCGTGACTCCCGGTACACGACTCTAGTGGCATCGTAAAAATACGCTATTTTGGGCATTTCTGGCCATTTTCGTGGGCTATAGCACACGGTTTTGGGGTTCGACATGGATTTAAATGGTCCGGGACCCCGTCACACTATTTTTGCAAAATCATAAAAAACCGTGATGTCTGGCATTTCTGGCCGTTTTCGTGGGCTATAGTCCACGGTTTTTGGGTCCCGGGAAGATTTCAAAGCCCCGTGACTCCCGGTACACGACTCTAGTGGCATCGTAAAAACTCTTGATTTCAGGCATTTTTTGCGTTTTTGTGGGCTATAGCACACAGTTTTGGGGTCCGACGTGGATTTAAATGGTCCGAGACCCCGTCACACGATTTTTGCGAACTCATAAAAAACTCGTGATTTCAGGCATTTATGGTTGTTTTCGTGGGCTATAGTCCATGGTTTTTGGGTCCCGAGAAGATTTCAAAGCCCCGTGACCCCCAGTACACGACTCTAGTGGCATCGTAAAAACTCGCAATTTCGGGCATTTCTGGCCGTTCTCGTGGGCTATAGTCCACGCTTTTTGGTCCCGGGAAGATTTCAAAGCCCCGTGACCCCCGGTACACGACTCTAGTGGCATCAAAAAACTCGCGATTTTGGGCATTTCTGGCCGTTGTCGTGGGCGTCCACGGTTTTTGGGTCCCGGGAAGATTTAGAAGCCCCGTGACCCCCGGTACACGACTCTAATGGCATCATAAAAACTCGCGATTTCGGGCATTTCTGGCCGTTGTCGTGGACTATAATCCATGGTTTTTGGGTCCCGGGAAGATTTCAAAGCCCCGTGACCCCTGGTACACGACTCTAGTGGCATCGTAAAAACTCGCAATTTCGGGCCGTTCTGGCCGTTCCCGTGGGCTATAGTCCATGCTTTCTGGGTCCCGGGAAGATTTCAAAGCCCCGTGACCCCCGGTACACGACTCTAGTGGCATCGTAAAAACTCACGATTTCGAGCATTTCTGGCCGTTTTCGTGGGCTATTGTCCACGGTTTTTGGGTCCCAGGAAGATTTCAAAGCCCCGTGACTCCCGGTACACGACTCTAGTGGCATCGTAAAAATACGCTATTTTGGGCATTTCTGGCCATTTTCGTGGGCTATAGCACACGGTTTTGGGGTTCGACATGGATTTAAATGGTCCGGGACCCCGTCACACTATTTTTGCAAAATCATAAAAAACCGTGATGTCTGGCATTTCTGGCCGTTTTCGTGGGCTATAGTCCACGGTTTTTGGGTCCCGGGAAGATTTCAAAGCCCCGTGACTCCCGGTACACGACTCTAGTGGCATCGTAAAAACTCTTGATTTCAGGCATTTTTTGCGTTTTTGTGGGCTATAGCACACAGTTTTGGGGTCCGACGTGGATTTAACTGGTCCGAGACCCCGTCACACGATTTTTGCGAACTCATAAAAAACTCGTGATTTCAGGCATTTATGGTTGTTTTCGTGGGCTATAGTCCATGGTTTTTGGGTCCCGAGAAGATTTCAAAGCCCCGTGACCCCCAGTACACGACTCTAGTGGCATCGTAAAAACTCGCAATTTCGGGCATTTCTGGCCGTTCTCGTGGGCTATAGTCCACGCTTTTTGGTCCCGGGAAGATTTCAAAGCCCCGTGACCCCCGGTACACGACTCTAGTGGCATCAAAAAACTCGCGATTTTGGGCATTTCTGGCCGTTCCCGTGGGCTATAGTCCACGCTTTCTGGGTCCCGGGAAGATTTCAAAGCCCCGTGACCCCCGGTACATGACTCTAGTGGCATCGTAAAAATTCGCGATTTCGGGCATTTCTGGCCGTTTTCGTGGGCTATTGTCCACGGTTTTTGGGTCCCAGGAACATTTCGAAGCCCCGTGACTCCCGGTACACGACTCTAGTGGCATCGTAAAAACTCGCTATTTTGGGCATTTCTGGCCGTTTTCGTGGGCTATAGCACACGGTTTTGGGGCCCGACATGGATTTAACTGGTCCGGGACCCGTCACACTTTTTTTGCAAAATCATAAAAAACTCGTGATTTCAGGCATTTTTGGCCGTTTTCGTGGGCTATAGTCCACGGTTTTTGGGTCCCGGGAAGATTTCAAAGCCCCGTGACCCCCGGTACACGACTCTAGTGGCATCGTAAAAACTCGCGATTTCGGGCATTTCTGGCCGTTGTCGTGGGCGTCCACGGTTTTTGGGTCCCGGGAAGATTTAGAAGCCCCGTGACCCCCGGTACACGACTCTAATGGCATCATAAAAACTCGCGATTTCGGGCATTTCTGGCCGTTGTCGTGGACTATAATCCATGGTTTTTGGGTCCCGGGAAGATTTCAAAGCCCCGTGACCCCTGGTACACGACTCTAGTGGCATCGTAAAAACTCGCAATTTCGGGCCGTTCTGGCCGTTCCCGTGGGCTATAGTCCATGCTTTCTGGGTCCCGGGAAGATTTCAAAGCCCCGTGACCCCCGGTACACGACTCTAGTGGCATCGTAAAAACTCGCGATTTCGGGCATTTCTGGCCGTTTTCGTGGGCTATTGTCCATGGTTTTTGGGTCCCAGGAAGATTTCAAAGCCCCGTGACTCCCGGTACACGACTCTAGTGGCATCGTAAAAACTCGCTATTTTGGGCATTTCTGGCCATTTTCGTGGGCTATAGCACACGGTTTTGGGGTTCGACATGGATTTAAATGGTCCGGGACCCCGTCACACTATATATGCAAAATCATAAAAAACTCGTGATGTCTGGCATTTCTGGCCGTTTTCGTGGGCTATAGTCCACGGTTTTTGGGTCCCGGGAAGATTTCAAAGCCCCGTGACTCCCGGTACACGACTCTAGTGGCATCGTAAAAACTCTTGATTTCAGGCATTTTTGGCCGTTTTTGTGGGCTATAGCATACAGTTTTGGGGTCCGACGTGGATTTAAATGGTCCGAGACCCCGTCACACGATTTATGCGAACTCATAAAAAACTCGTGATTTCAGGCATTTATGGTTGTTTTCGTGGGCTATAGTCCATGGTTTTTGGGTCCCGGGAAGATTTCAAAGCCCCATGACCCCCAGTACACGACTCTAGTGGCATCGTAAAAACTCGCAATTTCGGGCATTACTGGCCGTTCTCGTGGGCTATAGTCCACGCTTTTTGGTCCCGGGAAGATTTCAAAGCCCCGTGACCCCCGGTATACGACTCTAGTGGCATCAAAAAACTCGCGATTTTGGGCATTTCTGGCCGTTTTCGTGGGCTATAGCACACGGTTTTGGGGTCCGACATGGATTTAAATGGTCCGGGACCCCGTCACACTATTTTCACGAAATCATAAAAAACTCGTGATTTCAGGCATTTCTGGCTGTTTTCGTGGGCTATTGTCCATGGTTTTTGGGTCCCGTGAAGATTTCAAAGCCGCGTGACGCCTGGTACACGACTCTAGTGGCATCATAAAAACTCACGATTTCTGGCATTTCTGGCCGTTTTCGTGGGCTTAGTCCACGGTTTTTGGGGCCCGACATGGATTTAATTGGTCCGGGACCCCGTCACACTATTTTTGCAAAATCATAAAAAACTCGTGATTTCAGGCATTTCTGGCCGTTTTCGTGGGCTATAGTCCACGGTTTGTGGGTCCCGGGAAGATTTCAAAGCCCCGTGACCCCCGGTACACGACTCTAGTGGCATCGTAAAAACTCGCGATTTCGGGCATTTCTGGCCGTTGTCGTGGGCGTCCACGGTTTTTGGGTCCCGGGAAGATTTAGAAGCCCCGTGACCCCCGGTACACGACTCTAATGGCATCATAAAAACTCGCGATTTCGGGAATTTCTGGCCGTTGTCGTGGGCTATAATCCATGGTTTTTGGGTCCGGGAAGATTTCAAAGCCCCGTGACCCCCGGTACACGACTCTAGTGGCATCGTAAAAACTCGCAATTTCGGGCATTTCTGGCCGTTCCTGTGGGCTATAGTCTATGCTTTCTGGGTCCCGGGAAGATTTCAAAGCCCCGTGACCCCCGGTACACGACTCTAGTGGCATCGTAAAAACTCGCGATTTCGGGCATTTCTGGCCGTTTTCGTGGGCTATTGTCCACGGTTTTTGGGTCCCAGGAACATTTCGAAGCCCCGTGACTCCCGGTACACGACTCTAGTGGCATCGTAAAAACTCGCTATTTTGGGCATTTCTGGCCGTTTTCGTGGGCTATAGCACACGGTTTTGGGGCCCGACATGGATTTAACTGGTCCGGGACCCGTCACACTTTTTTTGCAAAATCATAAAAAACTCGTGATTTCAGGCATTTTTGGCCGTTTTCGTGGGCTATAGTCCACGGTTTTTGGGTCCCGGGAAGATTTCAAAGCCCCGTGACCCCCGGTACACGACTCTAGTGGCATCGTAAAAACTCGCGATTTCGGGCATTTCTGGCCGTTGTCGTGGGCGTCCACGGTTTTTGGGTCCCGGGAAGATTTAGAAGCCCCGTGACCCCCGGTACACGACTCTAATGGCATCATAAAAACTCGCGATTTCGGGCATTTCTGGCCGTTGTCGTGGACTATAATCCATGGTTTTTGGGTCCCGGGAAGATTTCAAAGCCCCGTGACCCCTGGTACACGACTCTAGTGGCATCGTAAAAACTCGCAATTTCGGGCCGTTCTGGCCGTTCCCGTGGGCTATAGTCCATGCTTTCTGGGTCCCGGGAAGATTTCAAAGCCCCGTGACCCCCGGTACACGACTCTAGTGGCATCGTAAAAACTCGCGATTTCGGGCATTTCTGGCCGTTTTCGTGGGCTATTGTCCATGGTTTTTGGGTCCCAGGAAGATTTCAAAGCCCCGTGACTCCCGGTACACGACTCTAGTGGCATCGTAAAAACTCGCTATTTTGGGCATTTCTGGCCATTTTCGTGGGCTATAGCACACGGTTTTGGGGTTCGACATGGATTTAAATGGTCCGGGACCCCGTCACACTATATATGCAAAATCATAAAAAACTCGTGATGTCTGGCATTTCTGGCCGTTTTCGTGGGCTATAGTCCACGGTTTTTGGGTCCCGGGAAGATTTCAAAGCCCCGTGACTCCCGGTACACGACTCTAGTGGCATCGTAAAAACTCTTGATTTCAGGCATTTTTGGCCGTTTTTGTGGGCTATAGCATACAGTTTTGGGGTCCGACGTGGATTTAAATGGTCCGAGACCCCGTCACACGATTTATGCGAACTCATAAAAAACTCGTGATTTCAGGCATTTATGGTTGTTTTCGTGGGCTATAGTCCATGGTTTTTGGGTCCCGGGAAGATTTCAAAGCCCCATGACCCCCAGTACACGACTCTAGTGGCATCGTAAAAACTCGCAATTTCGGGCATTACTGGCCGTTCTCGTGGGCTATAGTCCACGCTTTTTGGTCCCGGGAAGATTTCAAAGCCCCGTGACCCCCGGTATACGACTCTAGTGGCATCAAAAAACTCGCGATTTTGGGCATTTCTGGCCGTTTTCGTGGGCTATAGCACACGGTTTTGGGGTCCGACATGGATTTAAATGGTCCGGGACCCCGTCACACTATTTTCACGAAATCATAAAAAACTCGTGATTTCAGGCATTTCTGGCTGTTTTCGTGGGCTATTGTCCATGGTTTTTGGGTCCCGTGAAGATTTCAAAGCCGCGTGACGCCTGGTACACGACTCTAGTGGCATCATAAAAACTCACGATTTCTGGCATTTCTGGCCGTTTTCGTGGGCTTAGTCCACGGTTTTTGGGGCCCGACATGGATTTAATTGGTCCGGGACCCCGTCATACTATTTTTGCAAAATCATAAAAAACTCGTGATTTCAGGCATTTCTGGCCGTTTTCGTGGGCTATAGTCCACGGTTTTTGGGTCCCGGGAAGATTTCAAAGCCCCGTGACCCCCGGTACACGACTCTAGTGGCATCGTAAAAACTCGCGATTTCGGGCATTTCTGGCCGTTGTCGTGGGCGTCCACGGTTTTTGGGTCCCGGGAAGATTTAGAAGCCCCGTGACCCCCGGTACACGACTCTAATGGCATCATAAAAACTCGCGATTTCGGGCATTTCTGGCCGTTGTCGTGGGCTATAATCCATGGTTTTTGGGTCCGGGAAGATTTCAAAGCCCCGTGACCCCCGGTACACGACTCTAGTGGCATCGTAAAAACTCGCAATTTCGGGCATTTCTGGCCGTTCCTGTGGGCTATAGTCTATGCTTTCTGGGTCCCGGGAAGATTTCAAAGCCCCGTGACCCCCGGTACACGACTCTAGTGGCATCGTAAAAACTCGCGATTTCGGGCATTTCTGGCCGTTTTCGTGGGCTATTGTCCACGGTTTTTGGGTCCCAGGAAGATTTCAAAGCCCCGTGACTCCCGGTACACGACTCTAGTGGCATCGTAAAAACTCGCTATTTTGGGCATTTCTGGCCGTTTTCGTGCGCTATAGCACACGATTTTGGGGTCCGACAAGGATTTAAATGGTTCGGGACCCTGTCACACTATTTTTGCAAAATCATAAAAAACTCGTGATGTCTGGCATTTCTGGCCGTTTTCGTGGGCTATAGTCCACGGTTTTTGGGTCCCGGGAAGATTTCAAAGCCCCGTGACCCCCGGTACACGACTCTAGTGGCATCGTAAAAACTCGCGATTTCGGGCATTTCTGGCCGTTGTCGTGGGCGTCCACGGTTTTTGGGTCCCGGGAAGATTTAGAAGCCCCGTGACCCCCGGTACACGACTCTAATGGCATCATAAAAACTCGCGATTTCGGGCATTTCTGGCCGTTGTCGTGGACTATAATCCATGGTTTTTGGGTCCCGGGAAGATTTCAAAGCCCCGTGACCCCCGGTACACGACTCTAGTGGCATCGTAAAAACTCGCAATTTCGGGCCGTTCTGGCCGTTCCCGTGGGCTATAGTCCATGCTTTCTGGGTCCCGGGAAGATTTCAAAGCCCCGTGACCCCCGGTACACGACTCTAGTGGCATCGTAAAAACTCGCGATTTCGGGCATTTCTGGCCGTTTTCGTGGGCTATTGTCCATGGTTTTTGGGTCCCAGGAAGATTTCAAAGCCCCGTGACTCCCGGTACACGACTCTAGTGGCATCGTAAAAACTCGCTATTTTGGGCATTTCTGGCCATTTTCGTGGGCTATAGCACACGGTTTTGGGGGTTCGACATGGATTTAAATGGTCCGGGACCCCGTCACACTATATATGCAAAATCATAAAAAACTCGTGATGTCTGGCATTTCTGGCCGTTTTCGTGGGCTATAGTCCACGGTTTTTGGGTCCCGGGAAGATTTCAAAGCCCCGTGACTCCCGGTACACGACTCTAGTGGCATCGTAAAAACTCTTGATTTCAGGCATTTTTGGCCGTTTTTGTGGGCTATAGCATACAGTTTTGGGGTCCGACGTGGATTTAAATGGTCCGAGACCCCGTCACACGATTTATGCGAACTCATAAAAAACTCGTGATTTCAGGCATTTATGGTTGTTTTCGTGGGCTATAGTCCATGGTTTTTGGGTCCCGGGAAGATTTCAAAGCCCCATGACCCCCAGTACACGACTCTAGTGGCATCGTAAAAACTCGCAATTTCGGGCATTACTGGCCGTTCTCGTGGGCTATAGTCCACGCTTTTTGGTCCCGGGAAGATTTCAAAGCCCCGTGACCCCCGGTACACGACTCTAGTGGCATCAAAAAACTCGCGATTTTGGGCATTTCTGGCCGTTTTCGTGGGCTATAGCACACGGTTTTGGGGTCCGACATGGATTTAAATGGTCCGGGACCCCGTCACACTATTTTCACGAAATCATAAAAAACTCGTGATTCAGGCATATCTGGCTGTTTTCGTGGGCTATTGTCCATGGTTTTTGGGTCCCGTGAAGATTTCAAAGCCGCGTGACGCCTGGTACACGACTCTAGTGGCATCATAAAAACTCACGATTTCTGGCATTTCTGGCCGTTTTCGTGGGCTTAGTCCACGGTTTTTGGGGCCCGACATGGATTTAATTGGTCCGGGACCCCGTCACACTATTTTTGCAAAATCATAAAAAACTCGTGATTTCAGGCATTTCTGGCCGTTTTCGTGGGCTATAGTCCACGGTTTTTGGGTCCCGGGAAGATTTCAAAGCCCCGTGACCCCCGGTACACGACTCTAGTGGCATCGTAAAAACTCGCGATTTCGGGCATTTCTGGCCGTTGTCGTGGGCGTCCACGGTTTTTGGGTCCCGGGAAGATTTAGAAGCCCCGTGACCCCCGGTACACGACTCTAATGGCATCATAAAAACTCGCGATTTCGGGCATTTCTGGCCGTTGTCGTGGGCTATAATCCATGGTTTTTGGGTCCGGGAAGATTTCAAAGCCCCGTGACCCCCGGTACACGACTCTAGTGGCATCGTAAAAACTCGCAATTTCGGGCATTTCTGGCCGTTCCTGTGGGCTATAGTCTATGCTTTCTGGGTCCCGGGAAGATTTCAAAGCCCCGTGACCCCCGGTACACGACTCTAGTGGCATCGTAAAAACTCGCGATTTCGGGCATTTCTGGCCGTTTTCGTGGGCTATTGTCCACGGTTTTTGGGTCCCAGGAAGATTTCAAAGCCCCGTGACTCCCGGTACACGACTCTAGTGGCATCGTAAAAACTCGCTATTTTGGGCATTTCTGGCCGTTTTCGTGCGCTATAGCACACGATTTTGGGGTCCGACAAGGATTTAAATGGTTCGGGACCCTGTCACACTATTTTTGCAAAATCATAAAAAACTCGTGATGTCTGGCATTTCTGGCCGTTTTCGTGGGCTATAGTCCACGGTTTTTGGGTCCCGGGAAGATTTCAAAGCCCCGTGACCCCCGGTACACGACTCTAGTGGCATCGTAAAAACTCGCGATTTCGGGCATTTCTGGCCGTTGTCGTGGGCGTCCACGGTTTTTGGGTCCCGGGAAGATTTAGAAGCCCCGTGACCCCCGGTACACGACTCTAATGGCATCATAAAAACTCGCGATTTCGGGCATTTCTGGCCGTTGTCGTGGACTATAATCCATGGTTTTTGGGTCCCGGGAAGATTTCAAAGCCCCGTGACCCCCGGTACACGACTCTAGTGGCATCGTAAAAACTCGCAATTTCGGGCCGTTCTGGCCGTTCCCGTGGGCTATAGTCCATGCTTTCTGGGTCCCGGGAAGATTTCAAAGCCCGTGACCCCCGGTACACGACTCTAGTGGCATCGTAAAAACTCGCGATTTCGGGCATTTCTGGCCGTTTTCGTGGGCTATTGTCCATGGTTTTTGGGTCCCAGGAAGATTCAAAGCCCGTGACTCCCGGTACACGACTCTAGTGGCATCGTAAAAACTCGCTATTTTGGGCATTTCTGGCCATTTTCGTGGGCTATAGCACAACGGTTTTGGGGTTCGACATGGATTTAAATGGTCCGGGACCCCGTCACACTATATATGCAAAATCATAAAAAACTCGTGATGTCTGGCATTTCTGGGCCGTTTTCGTGGGCTATAGTCCACGTTTTTGGGTCCCGGGAAGATTTCAAAGCCCCGTGACTCCCGGTACACGACTCTAGTGGCATCGTAAAAACTCTTGATTTCAGGCATTTTTGGCCGTTTTTGTGGGCTATAGCATACAGTTTTGGGGTTCCGACGTGGATTTAAATGGTCCGAGACCCCGTCACACGATTTATGCGAACTCATAAAAAACTCGTGATTTCAGGCATTTATGGTTGTTTTCGTGGGCTATAGTCCATGGTTTTTGGGTCCCGGGAAGATTTCAAAGCCCCATGACCCCAGTACACGACTCTAGTGGCATCGTAAAAACTCGCAATTTCGGGGCATTACTGGCCGTTCTCGTGGGCTATAGTCCACGCTTTTTGGTCCCGGAAGATTTCAAAGCCCCGTGACCCCCGGTACACGACTCTAGTGGCATCAAAAAACTCGCGATTTTGGGCATTTCTGGCCGTTTTCGTGGGCTATAGCACACGGTTTTGGGGTCCGACATGGATTTAAATGGTCCGGGACCCCGTCACACTATTTTCACGAAATCATAAAAACTCGTGATTCAGGCATATCTGG
Organism: Poa annua; assembly: GCA_026929855.1. Classification (NCBI taxonomy): domain Eukaryota; kingdom Viridiplantae; phylum Streptophyta; class Magnoliopsida; order Poales; family Poaceae; genus Poa; species Poa annua. The sequence goes on along the minus strand of CM049427.1, from coordinate 264,044,983 downwards.
CTGTTTTCGTGGGCTATTGTCCATGGTTTTTGGGTCCCGTGAAGATTTCAAAGCCGCGTGACGCCTAGTACACGACTCTAGTGGCATCAAAAAAACTCACGATTTCTGGCATTTCTGGCCGTTTTCGTGGGCTTAGTCCACGGTTTTTGGGGCCCGACATGGATTTAATTGGTCCGGGACCCCCGTCACACTATTTTTGCAAAATCATAAAAAACTCGTGATTTCAGGCATTTCTGGCCGTTTTCGTGGGCTATAGTCCACGGTTTTTGGGTCCCGGGAAGATTTCAAAGCCCCGTGACCCCCGGTACACGACTCTAGTGGCATCGTAAAAACTCGCGATTTCGGGCATTTCTGGCCGTTGTCGTGGGCGTCCACGGTTTTTGGGTCCCGGGAAGATTTAGAAGCCCCGTGACCCCCGGTACACGACTCTAATGGCATCATAAAAACTCGCGATTTCGGGCATTCTGGCCGTTGTCGTGGGCTATAATCCATGGTTTTTGGGTCCGGGAAGATTTCAAAGCCCCGTGACCCCCGGTACACGACTCTAGTGGCATCGTAAAAACTCGCAATTTCGGGCATTTCTGGCCGTTCCTGTGGGCTATAGTCTATGCTTTCTGGGTCCCGGGAAGATTTCAAAGCCCCGTGACCCCCGGTACACGACTCTAGTGGCATCGTAAAAACTCGCGATTTCGGGCATTTTCTGGCCGTTTTCGTGGGCTATTGTCCACGGTTTTTGGGTCCCAGGAAGATTCAAAGCCCCGTGACTCCCGGTACACGACTCTAGTGGCATCGTAAAAACTCGCTATTTTGGGCATTTCTGGCCGTTTTCGTGCGCTATAGCACACGATTTTGGGGTCCGACAAGGATTTAAATGGTTCGGGACCCTGTCACACTATTTTTGCAAAATCATAAAAAAACTCGTGATGTCTGGCATTTCTGGCCGTTTTCGTGGGCTATAGTCCACGGTTTTTGGGTCCCGGGAGATTTCAAAGCCCCGTGACCCCCGGTACACGACTCTAGTGGCATCGTAAAAAACTCGCGATTTCGGGCATTTCTGGCCGTTGTCGTGGGCGTCCACGGTTTTTTGGGTCCGGGAAGATTTAGAAGCCCCGTGACCCCGGTACACGACTCTAATGGCATCATAAAAACTCGCGATTTCGGGCATTTCTGGCCGTTGTCGTGGACTATAATCCATGGTTTTTGGGTCCCGGGAAGATTTCAAAGCCCCGTGACCCCCGGTACACGACTCAGTGGCATCGTAAAAACTCGCAATTTCGGGCCGTTCTGGCCGTTCCCGTGGGCTATAGTCCATGCTTTCTGGGTCCCGGGAAGATTTCAAAGCCCCGTGACCCCCGGTACACGACTCTAGTGGCATCGTAAAAACTCGCGATTTCGGGCATTTCTGGCCGTTTTCGTGGGCTATTGTCCATGGTTTTTGGGTCCCAGGAAGATTTCAAAGCCCCGTGACTCCGGTACACGACTCTAGTGGCATCGTAAAAACTCGCTATTTTGGGCATTTCTGGCCATTTTCGTGGGCTATAGCACACGGTTTTGGGGTTCGACATGGATTTAAATGGTCCGGGACCCCGTCACACTATATATGCAAAATCATAAAAAACTCGTGATGTCTGGCATTTCTGGCCGTTTTCGTGGGCTATAGTCCACGGTTTTTGGGTCCCGGGAAGATTTCAAAGCCCCCGTGACTCCCGGTACACGACTCTAGTGGCATCGTAAAAACTCTTGATTTCAGGCATTTTTGGCCGTTTTTGTGGGCTATAGCATACAGTTTTGGGGTCCGACGTGGATTTAAATGGTCCGAGACCCCGTCACACGATTATGCGAACTCATAAAAAACTCGTGATTTCAGGCATTTATGGTTGTTTTCGTGGGCTATAGTCCATGGTTTTTGGGTCCCGGGAAGATTTCAAAGCCCCATGACCCCCAGTACACGACTCTAGTGGCATCGTAAAAACTCGCAATTTCGGGCATTACTGGCCGTTCTCGTGGGCTATAGTCCACGCTTTTTGGTCCCGGGAAGATTTCAAAGCCCCGTGACCCCCGGTACACGACTCTAGTGCATCAAAAAACTCGCGATTTTGGGCATTTTCTGGCCGTTTTCGTGGGCTATAGCACACGGTTTTGGGGTCCGACATGGATTTAAATGGTCCGGGACCCCGTCACACTATTTTCACGAAATCATAAAAAACTCGTGATTTCAGGCATATCTGGCTGTTTTCGTGGGCTATTGTCCATGTTTTTGGGTCCCGTGAAGATTTCAAAGCCGCGTGACGCCTGGTACACGACTCTAGTGGCATCATAAAAACTCACGATTTCTGGCATTTCTGGCCGTTTTTCGTGGGCTTAGTCCACGGTTTTTGGGGCCCGACATGGATTTAATTGGTCCGGGACCCCGTCACACTATTTTTGCAAAATCATAAAAACTCGTGATTCTCAGGCATTTCTGGCCGTTTTCGTGGGCTATAGTCCCACGGTTTTTGGGTCCCGGGAAGATTTCAAAGCCCCGTGACCCCCGGTACACGACTCTAGTGGCATCGTAAAAACTCGCGATTTCGGGCATTTCTGGCCGTTGTCGTGGCGTCCACGGTTTTTGGGTCCCGGGAAGATTTAGAAGCCCCGTGACCCCCGGTACACGACTCTATGGCATCATAAAAACTCGCGATTTCGGGCATTTCTGGCCGTTGTCGTGGGCTATATCCATGGTTTTTGGGTCCGGGAAGATTTCAAAGCCCCGTGACCCCCGGTACACGACTCTAGTGGCATCGTAAAAACTCGCAATTTCGGGCATTTCTGGCCGTTCCTGTGGGCTATAGTCTATGCTTTCTGGGTCCCGGGAAGATTTCAAAGCCCCGTGACCCCCGGTACACGACTCTAGTGGCATCGTAAAAACTCGCGATTTCGGGCATTTCTGGCCGTTTTCGTGGGCTATTGTCCACGGTTTTTGGGGTCCCAGGAGATTTCAAAGCCCCCGTGACTCCCGTACACGGACTCAGTGGCGGCATCGTAAAAACTCGCTATTTTGGGCATTTCTGGCCGTTTTCGTGCGCTATAGCACACGATTTTGGGGTCCGACAAGGATTTAAATGGTCCGGGACCCTGTCACACTATTTTTGCAAAATCATAAAAAACTCGTGATGTCTGGCATTTCTGGCCGTTTTCGTGGGCTATAGTCCACGGTTTTTGGGTCCCGGGAAGATTTCAAGGCCCCGTGACCCCCGGTACACGACTCTAGTGGCATCGTAAAAACTCTTGATTTCAGGCATTTTTGGCCGTCTTTGTGGGCTATAGCACACGGTTTTGGGGTTCGACGTGGATTTAAATAGTCCGAGACCCCGTAACACGATTTTTGCGAAATCATAAAAAACTCGTGATTTCAGGCATTTATGTTCGTTTTCGTGGGCTATAGTCCATGGGTTTTGGATCCCGGGAAGATTTCAAAGCCCCGTGACCCCCAGTACACGACTCTAGTGGCATAGTAAAAACTCGCAATTTCGGGTATTTCTGGCCGTTCTCGTGGGCTATAGTCAACGCTTTTTGGTCCCGGGAAGATTTCAAAGCCCCGTGACCCCCGGAACACGACTCTAGTGGCATCGAAAAACTCGCTATTTTGGGCATTTCTGGCCGTTTTCGTGGGCTATAGCACACGGTTTTGGGGTCCGACATGGATTTAAATGGTCCGGGACCCCGTCACACTATTTTCGCGAAATCATAAAAAACTCGTGATTTCAGGCATTTCTGGCCGTTTTCGTGGGCTATAGTCCACGGTTTTTGGGTCCCGGGAAGATTTCAAGGCCCCGTGACCCCCGGTACACGACTCTAGTGGCATCGTAAAAACTCTTGATTTCAGGCATTTTTGGCCGTTTTTGTGGGCTATAGCACACGGTTTTGGGGTCCGACGTGGATTTAAATGGTCCGGGACCCCGTCACACGATTTTTGTGAAATCATAAAAAACTCGTGATTTCAGGCATTTATGGTCGTTTTCGTGGGCTATAGTCCACGGTTTTTGGGTCCCGGGAAGATTTCAAAGCCCCGTGACCCCCAGTACACGACTCTAGTGGCATCGTAAAAACTCGCAATTTCGGGCATTTCTGGCCGTTCTCGGGGGCTATAGTCCACGCTTTTTGGTCCCGGGAAGATTTCAAAGCCCCGTGACCCCAGGTACACGACTCTAGTGGCATCAAAAAACTCGCAATTTTGAGCATTTCTGGTTGTTTTCGTGGGCTATAGCATACGGTTTTGGGGTCCGACATGGATTTAAATGGTCCGGGACCCCGTCACACTATTTTCGCGAAATCATAAAAAACTCGTGATTTCAGGCATTTCTGGCCGTTTTCGTGGGCTATAGTCCAGGGTTTTTGGGTCCCGTGAAGATTTCAAAGCCGCGTGACCCCTGGTACACGACTCTAGTGGCATCGTAAAAACTCACGATTTCTGGCATTTCTGGCCGTTTTCGTGGGCTATAGTCCACGGTTTTTGGGTCCCGGGAAGATTTCAAAGCCCCGTGACCCCCGGTACACGACTCTAGTGGCATCGTAAAAACTCGCGATTTCGGGCATTTCTGGCCGTTGTCGTGGGCGTCCACGGTTTTTGGGTCCCGGGAAGATTTCGAAGCCCCGTGACCCCCGGTACACGACTCTAATGGCATCATAAAAACTCGCGATTTCGGGAATTTCTGGCCGTTGTCGTGGGCTATAATCCATGGTTTTTGGGTCCCGGGAAGATTTCAAAGCCCCGTGACCCCCGGTACACGACTCTAGTGGCATCGTAAAAACTCGCAATTTCGGGCATTTCTGGCCGTTCCCGTGGGCTATAGTCCATGCTTTCAGGGTCCCGGGAAGATTTCAAAGCCCCGTGACCCCCGGTACACGACTCTAGTGGCATCGTAAAAACTCGCGATTTCGGGCATTTCTGGCCGTTTTCGAGGGCTATTGTCCACGGTTTTTGGGTCCCAGGAAGATTTGAAAGCCCCGTGACTCCCGGTACACGACTCTAGTGGCATCGTAAAAACTCGCTATTTTGGGCATTTCTGGCCGTTTTCGTGGGCTATAGCACACGGTTTTGGGGTCCGACATGGATTTAAATGGTCCGGGACCCCGTCAAACTATTTTTGCAAAATCATAAAAAACTCGTGATTTCAGGCATTTCTGGCCGTTTTCGTGGGCTATAGTCCACGGTTTTTGGGTCCCGGGAAGATTTCAAGGCCCCGTGACCCCAGGTACACGACTCTAGTGGCATCGTAAAAACTCTTGATTTCAGGCATTTTTGGCCGTTTTTGTGGGCTATAGCACACGGTTTTGGGGTCCGACGTGGATTTAAATGGTCCGGGACCCCGTCACACGATTTTTGCGAAATCATAAAAAAACTCGTGATTTCTGGCATTTATGGTCGTTTTCGTGGGCTATAGTCCACGGTTTTTGGGTCCCGGGAAGATTTCAAAGCCCCGTGACCCCTAGTACACGACTCTAGTGGCATCGTAAAAACTCGCAATTTCGGGCATTTCTGGCCGTTCTCGTGGGCTATAGTCCACGCTTTTTGGTCCCGGGAAGATTTCAAAGCCCCGTGACCCCCGGTACACGACTCTAGTGGCATCGAAAACTCACGATTTTGAGCATTTCTGGCCGTTTTCGTGGGATATAGCACACGGTTTTGGGGTCCGACATGGATTTAAATGGTCCGGGACCCCGTCGCACTATTTTCGCGAAATCATAAAAAACTCGTGATTTCAGGCATTTCTGGCCGTTTTCGTGGGCTATAGTCCATGGTTTTTGGGTCCCGTGAAGATTTCAAAGCCGCGTGACCCCTGGTACACGACTCTAGTGGCATCGTAAAAACTCACGATTTTTGGCATTTCTGGCCGTTTTCGTGGGCTATAGTCCACAGTTTTTGGGTCCCGGGAAGATTTCAAAGCCCCGTGACCCCCGGTACACGACTCTAGTGGCATCGTAAAAACTCGCGATTTCGGGCATTTCTGGCCGTTGTCGTGGGCGTCCACGGTTTTTGGGTCCCGGGAAGATTTAGAAGCCCCGTGACCCCCGGTCACGACTCTAGTGGCATCGTAAAAACTCGCGATTTCGGGCATTTCTGGCCGTTTTTGAGGGCTATTGTCCACGGTTTTTGGGTCCCAGGAAGATTTGAAAGCCCCGTGACTCCCGGTACACGACTCTAGTGGCATCGTAAAAACTCGCTATTTTGGGCATTTCTGGCCGTTTTCGTGGGCTATAGCACACGGTTTTGGGGTCCGACATGGATTTAAATGGTCCGAGACCCCGTCAAACTATTTTTGCAAAATCATAAAAAACTCGTGATTTCAGGCATTTCTGGCCGTTTTCGTGGGCTATAGTCCACGGTTTTTGGGTCCCGGGAAGATTTCAAGGCCCCGTGACTCCCGGTACACGACTCTAGTGGCATCGTAAAAACTCGCTATTTTGGGCATTTCTGGCCGTTTTCGTGGGCTATAGCACACGGTTTTGGGGTCCGACATGGATTTAAATGGTCCGGGACCCCGTCACACTATTTTCACGAAATCATAAAAAACTCGTGATTTCAGGCATTTCTGGCTGTTTTCGTGGGCTATAGTCCATGGTTTTTGGGTCCCGTGAAGATTTCAAAGCCGCGTGACCCCTGGTACACGACTCTAGTGGCATCATAAAAACTCACGATTTCTGGCATTTCTGGCCGTTTTCGTGGGCTTAGTCCACGGTTTTTGGGTCCCGGGAAGATTTCAAAGCCCCGTGACCCCCGGTACACGACTCTAGTGGCATCGTAAAAACTCGCGATTTCGGGCATTTCTGGCCGTTGTCGTGGGCTATAATCCATGGTTTTTGGGTCCCGGGAAGATTTCAAAGCCCCGTGACCCCCGGTACACGACTCTAGTGGCATCGTAAAAATTCGCAATTTCGGGCATTTCTGGCCGTTCCCGTGGGCTATAGTCCAAGCTTTCTGGGTCCCGGGAAGATTTCAAAGCCCCGTGACACCCGGTACAAGACTCTAGTGGCATCGTAAAAACTCGCGATTTCGGGCATTTCTGGCCGTTTTCGTGGGCTATTGTCCATGGTTTTTGGGTCCCAGGAAGATTTCAGAGCCCCGTGACTCCCGGTACACGACTCTAGTGGCATCGTAAAAACTCGCTATTTTGGGCATTTCTGGCCGTTTTCATGGGCTATAGCACACAGTTTTGGGGCCCGACATGGATTTAAATGGTCCCGGACCCCGTCACACTATTTTTGCAAAATCATAAAAAACTCGTGATTTCAGGCATTTATGGTCGTTTTCGTGGGCTATAGTCCACGGTTTTTGGGTCCCGGGAAGATTTCAAAGCCCCGTGACCCCTAGTACACGACTCTAGTGGCATCGTAAAAACTCGTGATTTCGGGCATTTCTGGCCGTTCTCGTGGGCTATAGTCCACGCTTTTTGGTCCCGGGAAGATTTCAAAGCCCCGTGACCCCCGGTACACGACTCTAGTGGCATCGAAAACTCGCGATTTTGAGCATTTCTGGCCGTTTTCTTGGGATATAGCACACGGTTTTGGGGTCCGACATGGATTTAAATGGTCCGGGACCCCGTCGCACTATTTTCGCGAAATCATAAAAAACTCGTGATTTCAGGCATTTCTGGCCGTTTTCGTGGGCTATAGTCCATGGTTTTTGGGTCCCGTGAAGATTTCAAAGCCGCGTGACCCCTGGTACACGACTCTAGTGGCATCGTAAAAACTCACGATTTTTGGCATTTCTGGCCGTTTTCGTGGGCTATAGTCCACAGTTTTTGGGTCCCGGGAAGATTTCAAAGCCCCGTGACCCCCGGTACACGACTCTAGTGGCATCGTAAAAACTCGCGATTTCGGGCATTTCTGGCCGTTGTCGTGGGCGTCCACGGGTTTTGGGTCCCGGGAAGATTTAGAAGCCCTGTGACCCCCGGTACACGACTCTAGTGGCATCGTAAAAACTGGCGATTTCGGGCATTTCTGGCCGTTTTTGAGGGCTATTGTCCACGGTTTTTGGGTCCCAGGAAGATTTGAAAGCCCCGTGACTCCCGGTACACGACTCTAGTGGCATCGTAAAAACTCGCTATTTTGGGCATTTCTGGCCGTTTTCGTGGGCTATAGCACACGGTTTTGGGGTCCGACATGGATTTAAATGGTCCGAGACCCCGTCAAACTATTTTTGCAAAATCATAAAAAACTCGTGATTTCAGGCATTTCTGGCCGTTTTCGTGGGCTATAGTCCACGGTTTTTGGGTCCCGGGAAGATTTCAAGGCCCCGTGACTCCCGGTACACGACTCTAGTGGCATCGTAAAAACTCGCTATTTTGGGCATTTCTGGCCGTTTTCGTGGGCTATAGCACACGGTTTTGGGGTCCGACATGGATTTAAATGGTCCGGGACCCCATCACACTATTTTCACGACATCATAAAAAACTCGTGATTTCAGGCATTTCTGGCTGTTTTCGTGGGCTATAGTCCATGGTTTTTGGGTCCCGTGAAGATTTCAAAGCCGCGTGACCCCTGGTACACGACTCTAGTGGCATCATAAAAACTCACGATTTCTGGCATTTCTGGCCGTTTTCGTGGGCTTAGTCCACGGTTTTTGGGTCCCGGGAAGATTTCAAAGCCCCGTGACCCCCGGTACACGACTCTAGTGGCATCGTAAAAACTCGCGATTTCGGGCATTTCTGGCCGTTGTCGTGGGCTATAATCCATGGTTTTTGGGTCCCGGGAAGATTTCAAAGCCCCGTGACCCCCGGTACACGACTCTAGTGGCATCGTAAAAATTCGCAATTTCGGGCATTTCTGGCCGTTCCCGTGGGCTATAGTCCATGCTTTCTGGGTCCCGGGAAGATTTAGAAGCCCCGTGACCCCCGGTACAAGACTCTAGTGGCATCGTAAAAACTCGCGATTTCGGGCATTTCTGGCCGTTTTTGAGGGCTATTGTCCACGATTTTTGGGTCCCAGGAAGATTTGAAAGCCCCGTGACTCCCGGTACACGACTCTAGTGGCATCGTAAAAACTCGCTATTTTGGGCATTTCTGGCCGTTTTCGTGGGCTATAGCACACGGTTTTGGGGTCCGACATGGATTTAAATGGTCCGAGACCCCGTCAAACTATTTTTGCAAAATCATAAAAAACTCGTGATTTCAGTCATTTCTGGCCGTTTTCGTGGGCTATAGTCCACGGTTTTTGGGTCCCGGGAAGATTTCAAGGCCCCGTGACTCCCGGTACACGACTCTAGTGGCATCGTAAAAACTCGCTATTTTGGGCATTTCTGGCCGTTTTCGTGGGCTATAGCACACGGTTTTGGGGTCCGACATGGATTTAAATGGTCCGGGACCCCGTCACACTATTTTCACGAAATCATAAAAAACTCGTGATTTCAGGCATTTCTGGCTGTTTTCGTGGGCTATAGTCCATGGTTTTTGGGTCCCGTGAAGATTTCAAAGCCGCGTGACCCCTGGTACACGACTCTAGTGGCATCATAAAAACTCACGATTTCTGGCATTTCTGGCCGTTTTCGTGGGCTTAGTCCACGGCTTTTGGGTCCCGGGAAGATTTCAAAGCCCCGTGACCCCCGGTACACGACTCTAGTGGCATCGTAAAACTCGCGATTTCGGGCATTTCTGGCCGTTGTCGTGGGCTATAATCCTTGGTTTTTGGGTCCCGGGAAGATTTCAAAGCCCCGTGACCCCCGGTACACGACTCTAGTGGCATCGTAAAAATTCGCAATTTCGGGCATTTCTGGCCGTTCCCGTGGGCTATAGTCCATGCTTTCTGGGTCCCGGGAAGATTTCAAAGCCCCGTGACCCCCGGTACAAGACTCTAGTGGCATCGTAAAAACTCGCGATTTCGGGCATTTCTCGCCGTTTTCGTGGGCTATTGTCCATGGTTTTTGGGTCCCAGGAAGATTTCAGAGCCCCGTGACTCCCGGTACACGACTCTAGTGGCATCGTAAAAACTCGCTATTTTGGGCATTTCTGGCCGTTTTCATGGGCTATAGCACACAGTTTTGGGGTCCGACATGGATTTAAATGGTCCGGGACCCCGTCACACTATTTTTGCAAAATCATAAAAAACTCGTGATTTCAGGCATTTATGGTCGTTTTCGTGGGCTATAGTCCACGGTTTTTGGGTCCCGGGAAAATTTCAAAGCCCCGTGACCCCTAGTACACGACTCTAGTGGCATCGTAAAAACTCGTGATTTCGGGCATTTCTGGCCGTTCTCGTGGGCTATAGTCCACGCTTTTTGGTCCCGGGAAGATTTCAAAGCCCCGTGACCCCCGGTACACGACTCTAGTGGCATCGAAAACTCGCGATTTTGAGCATTTCTGGCCGTTTTCTTGGGATATAGCACACGGTTTTGGGGTCCGACATGGATTTAAATGGTCCGGGACCCCGTCGCACTATTTTCGCGAAATCATAAAAAACTCGTGATTTCAGGCATTTCTGGCCTTTTCGTGGGCTATAGTCCATGGTTTTTGGGTCCCGTGAAGATTTCAAAGCCGCGTGACCCCTGGTACACGACTCTAGTGGCATCGTAAAAACTCACGATTTTTGGCATTTCTGGCCGTTTTCGTGGGCTATAGTCCACAGTTTTTGGGTCCCGGGAAGATTTCAAAGCCCCGTGACCCCCGGTACACGACTCTAGTGGCATCGTAAAAACTCGCGATTTCGGGCATTTCTGGCCGTTGTCGTGGGCGTCCACGGGTTTTGGGTCCCGGGAAGATTTAGAAGCCCTGTGACCCCCGGTACACGACTCTAGTGGCATCGTAAAAACTGGCGATTTCGGGCATTTCTGGCCGTTTTTGAGGGCTATTGTCCACGGTTTTTGGGTCCCAGGAAGATTTGAAAGCCCCGTGACTCCCGGTACACGACTCTAGTGGCATCGTAAAAACTCGCTATTTTGGGCATTTCTGGCCGTTTTCGTGGGCTATAGCACACGGTTTTGGGGTCCGACATGGATTTAAATGGTCCGAGACCCCGTCAAACTATTTTTGCAAAATCATAAAAAACTCGTGATTTCAGGCATTTCTGGCCGTTTTCGTGGGCTATAGTCCACGGTTTTTGGGTCCCGGGAAGATTTCAAGGCCCCGTGACTCCCGGTACACGACTCTAGTGGCATCGTAAAAACTCGCTATTTTGGGCATTTCTGGCCGTTTTCGTGGGCTATAGCACACGGTTTTGGGGTCCGACATGGATTTAAATGGTCCGGGACCCCATCACACTATTTTCACGACATCATAAAAAACTCGTGATTTCAGGCATTTCTGGCTGTTTTCGTGGGCTATAGTCCATGGTTTTTGGGTCCCGTGAAGATTTCAAAGCCGCGTGACCCCTGGTACACGACTCTAGTGGCATCATAAAAACTCACGATTTCTGGCATTTCTGGCCGTTTTCGTGGGCTTAGTCCACGGTTTTTGGGTCCCGGGAAGATTTCAAAGCCCCGTGACCCCCGGTACACGACTCTAGTGGCATCGTAAAAACTCGCGATTTCGGGCATTTCTGGCCGTTGTCGTGGGCTATAATCCATGGTTTTTGGGTCCCGGGAAGATTTCAAAGCCCCGTGACCCCCGGTACACGACTCTAGTGGCATCGTAAAAATTCGCAATTTCGGGCATTTCTGGCCGTTCCCGTGGGCTATAGTCCATGCTTTCTGGGTCCCGGGAAGATTTAGAAGCCCCGTGACCCCCGGTACAAGACTCTAGTGGCATCGTAAAAACTCGCGATTTCGGGCATTTCTGGCCGTTTTTGAGGGCTATTGTCCACGATTTTTGGGTCCCAGGAAGATTTGAAAGCCCCGTGACTCCCGGTACACGACTCTAGTGGCATCGTAAAAACTCGCTATTTTGGGCATTTCTGGCCGTTTTCGTGGGCTATAGCACACGGTTTTGGGGTCCGACATGGATTTAAATGGTCCGAGACCCCGTCAAACTATTTTTGCAAAATCATAAAAAACTCGTGATTTCAGGCATTTCTGGCCGTTTTCGTGGGCTATAGTCCACGGTTTTTGGGTCCCGGGAAGATTTCAAGGCCCCGTGACTCCCGGTACACGACTCTAGTGGCATCGTAAAAACTCGCTATTTTGGGCATTTCTGGCCGTTTTCGTGGGCTATAGCACACGGTTTTGGGGTCCGACATGGATTTAAATGGTCCGGGACCCCGTCACACTATTTTCACGAAATCATAAAAAACTCGTGATTTCAGGCATTTCTGGCTGTTTTCGTGGGCTATAGTCCATGGTTTTTGGGTCCCGTGAAGATTTCAAAGCCGCGTGACCCCTGGTACACGACTCTAGTGGCATCATAAAAACTCACGATTTCTGGCATTTCTGGCCGTTTTCGTGGGCTTAGTCCACGGCTTTTGGGTCCCGGGAAGATTTCAAAGCCCCGTGACCCCCGGTACACGACTCTAGTGGCATCGTAAAACTCGCGATTTCGGGCATTTCTGGCCGTTGTCGTGGGCTATAATCCTTGGTTTTTGGGTCCCGGGAAGATTTCAAAGCCCCGTGACCCCCGGTACACGACTCTAGTGGCATCGTAAAAATTCGCAATTTCGGGCATTTCTGGCCGTTCCCGTGGGCTATAGTCCATGCTTTCTGGGTCCCGGGAAGATTTCAAAGCCCCGTGACCCCCGGTACAAGACTCTAGTGGCATCGTAAAAACTCGCGATTTCGGGCATTTCTCGCCGTTTTCGTGGGCTATTGTCCATGGTTTTTGGGTCCCAGGAAGATTTCAGAGCCCCGTGACTCCCGGTACACGACTCTAGTGGCATCGTAAAAACTCGCTATTTTGGGCATTTCTGGCCGTTTTCATGGGCTATAGCACACAGTTTTGGGGTCCGACATGGATTTAAATGGTCCGGGACCCCGTCACACTATTTTTGCAAAATCATAAAAAACTCGTGATTTCAGGCATTTATGGTCGTTTTCGTGGGCTATAGTCCACGGTTTTTGGGTCCCGGGAAGATTTCAAAGCCCCGTGACCCCTAGTACACGACTCTAGTGGCATCGTAAAAACTCGCAATTTCGGGCATTTCTGGCCGTTCTCGTGGGCTATAGTCCACGCTTTTTGGTCCCGGGAAGATTTCAAAGCCCCGTGACCCCCGGTACACGACTCTAGTGGCATCGAAAACTCGCGATTTTGAGCATTTCTGGCCGTTTTCGTGGGATATAGCACACGGTTTTGGGGTCCGACATGGATTTAAATGGTCCGGGACCCCGTCGCACTATTTTCGCGAAATCATAAAAAACTCGTGATTTCAGGCATTTCTGGCCGTTTTCGTGGGCTATAGTCCATGGTTTTTGGGTCCCGTGAAGATTTCAAAGCGTGACCCCTGGTACACGACTCTAGTGGCATCGTAAAAACTCACGATTTTTGGCATTTCTGGCCGTTTTCGTGGGCTATAGTCCACAGTTTTTGGGTCCCGGGAAGATTTCAAAGCCCCGTGACCCCCGGTACACGACTCTAGTGGCATCGTAAAAACTCGCGATTTCGGGCATTTCTGGCCGTTGTCGTGGGCGTCCACGTTTTTTGGGTCCCGGGAAGATTTAGAAGCCCCGTGACCCCCGGTACACGACTCTAGTGGCATCGTAAAAACTCGCGATTTCGGGCATTTCTGGCTGTTTTTGAGGGCTATTGTCCACGGTTTTTGGGTCCCAGGAAGATTTGAAAGCCCCGTGACTCCCGGTACACGACTCTAGTGGCATCGTAAAAACTCGCTATTTTGGGCATTTCTGGCCGTTATCGTGGGCTATAGCACACGGTTTTGGGGTACGACATGGATTTAAATGGTCCGAGACCCCGTCAAACTATTTTTGCAAAATCATAAAAAACTCGTGATTTCAGGCATTTCTGGCCGTTTTCGTGGGCTATAGTCCACGGTTTTTGGGTCCCGGGAAGATTTCAAGGCCCCGTGACTCCCGGTACACGACTCTAGTGGCATCGTAAAAACTCGCTATTTTGGGCATTTCTGGCCGTTTTCGTGGGCTATAGCACACGGTTTTGGGGTCCGACATGGATTTAAATGGTCCGGGACCCCGTCACACTATTTTCACGAAATCATAAAAAACTCGTGATTTCAGGCATTTCTGGCTGTTTTCGTGGGCTATAGTCCATGGTTTTTGGGTCCCGTGAAGATTTCAAAGCCGCGTGACCCCTGGTACACGACTCTAGTGGCATCATAAAAACTCACGATTTCTGGCATTTCTGGCCGTTTTCGTGGGCTTAGTCCACGGCTTTTGGGTCCCGGGAAGATTTCAAAGCCCCGTGACCCCCGGTACATGACTCTAGTGGCATCGTAAAACTCGCGATTTCGGGCATTTCTGGCCGTTGTCGTGGGCTATAATCCTTGGTTTTTGGGTCCCGGGAAGATTTCAAAGCCCCGTGACCCCCGGTACACGACTCTAGTGGCATCGTAAAAATTCGCAATTTCGGGCATTTCTGGCCGTTCCCGTGGGCTATAGTCCATGCTTTCTGGGTCCCGGGAAGATTTCAAAGCCCCGTGACCCCCGGTACAAGACTCTAGTGGCATCGTAAAAACTCGCGATTTCGGGCATTTCTCGCCGTTTTCGTGGGCTATTGTCCATGGTTTTTGGGTCCCAGGAAGATTTCAGAGCCCCGTGACTCCCGGTACACGACTCTAGTGGCATCGTAAAAACTCGCTATTTTGGGCATTTCTGGCCGTTTTCATGGGCTATAGCACACAGTTTTGGGGTCCGACATGGATTTAAATGGTCCGGGACCCCGTCACACTATTTTTGCAAAATCATAAAAAACTCGTGATTTCAGGCATTTATGGTCGTTTTCGTGGGCTATAGTCCATGGTTTTTGGGTCCCGGGAAGATTTCAAAGCCCCGTGACCCCTAGTACACGACTCTAGTGGCATCGTAAAAACTCGCAATTTCGGGCATTTCTGGCCGTTCTCGTGGGCTATAGTCCACGCTTTTTGGTCCCGGGAAGATTTCAAAGCCCCGTGACCCCCGGTACACGACTCTAGTGGCATCGAAAACTCGCGATTTTGAGCATTTCTGGCCGTTTTCGTGGGATATAGCACACGGTTTTGGGGTCCGACATGGATTTAAATGGTCCGGGACCCCGTCGCACTATTTTCGCGAAATCATAAAAAACTCGTGATTTCAGGCATTTCTGGCCGTTTTCGTGGGCTATAGTCCATGGTTTTTGGGTCCCGTGAAGATTTCAAAGCGTGACCCCTGGTACACGACTCTAGTGGCATCGTAAAAACTCACGATTTTTGGCATTTCTGGCCGTTTTCGTGGGCTATAGTCCACAGTTTTTGGGTCCCGGGAAGATTTCAAAGCCCCGTGACCCCCGGTACACGACTCTAGTGGCATCGTAAAAACTCGCGATTTCGGGCATTTCTGGCCGTTGTCGTGGGCGTCCACGTTTTTTGGGTCCCGGGAAGATTTAGAAGCCCCGTGACCCCCGGTACACGACTCTAGTGGCATCGTAAAAACTCGCGATTTCGGGCATTTCTGGCTGTTTTTGAGGGCTATTGTCCACGGTTTTTGGGTCCCAGGAAGATTTGAAAGCCCCGTGACTCCCGGTACACGACTCTAGTGGCATCGTAAAAACTCGCTATTTTGGGCATTTCTGGCCGTTATCGTGGGCTATAGCACACGGTTTGGGGTACGACATGGATTTAAATGGTCCGAGACCCCGTCAAACTATTTTTGCAAAATCATAAAAAACTCGTGATTTCATGCATTTCTGGCCGTTTTCGTGGGCTATAGTCCACGGTTTTTGGGTCCCGGGAAGATTTCAAGGCCCCGTGACTCCCGGTACACGACTCTAGTGGCATCGTAAAAACTCGCTATTTTGGGCATTTCTGGCCGTTTTCGTGGGCTATAGCACACGGTTTTGGGATCCGACATGGATTTAAATGGTCCGGGACCCCGTCACACTATTTTCACGAAATCATAAAAAACTCGTGATTTCAGGCATTTCTGGCTGTTTTCGTGGGCTATAGTCCATGGTTTTTGGGTCCCGTGAAGATTTCAAAGCCGCGTGACCCCTGGTACACGACTCTAGTGGCATCATAAAAACTCACGATTTCTGCATTTCTGGCCGTTTTCGTGGGCTTAGTCCACGGTTTTTGGGTCCTGGGAAGATTCAAAGCCCCGTGACCCCCGGTACACGACTCTAGTGGCATCGTAAAAACTCAAGATTTCGGGCATTTCTGGCCGTTGTCGTGGGCTATAATCCATGGTTTTTGGGTCCCGGGAAGATTTCAAAGCCCCGTGACCCCCGGTACACGACTCGAGTTGCATCGTAAAAATTCGCAATTTCGGGCATTTCTAGCCGTTCCCGTGGGCTATAGTCCATGCTTTCTGGGTCCCGGGAAGATTTCAAAGCCCCGTGACCCCCGGTACAAGACTCTAGTGGCATCGTAAAAACTCGCGATTTCGGGCATTTCTGGCCGTTTTCGTGGCTATTGTCCATGGTTTTTGGGTCCCAGGAAGATTTCAGAGCCCCGTGACTCCCGATACACGACTCTAGTGGCATCGTAAAAACTCGCTATTTTGGGCATTTCTGGCCGTTTTCATGGGCTATAGCACACAGTTTGGGGTC
The DNA here is from genome assembly GCA_026929855.1 of Poa annua. Classification (NCBI taxonomy): domain Eukaryota; kingdom Viridiplantae; phylum Streptophyta; class Magnoliopsida; order Poales; family Poaceae; genus Poa; species Poa annua. The sequence goes on along the minus strand of CM049427.1, from coordinate 264,028,391 downwards.
CGACATGGATTTAAATGGTCCGGGACCCCGTCACACTATTTTTGCAAAATCATAAAAACTCGTGATTTCAGGCATTTCTGGCCGTTTTCGTGGGCTATAGTCCACGGTTTTTGGGTCCCGGGAAGATTTCAAGGCCCGTGACCCCCGTACACGACTCTAGTGGCATCGTAAAAACTCGCGATTTTGGGCATTTCTGGCCGTTTTCCTGGGCTATAGCACACCGTTTTGGGGCCCGACATGGATTTAAATGGTCCGGGACCCGTCACACTATTTTCGCGAAATCATAAAAAACTCGTGATTTCAAGCATTTCTGGCCGTTTTCGTGGGCTATAGTCCATGGTTTTTGGGTCCCGTAAAGATTTCAAAGCCGCGTGACCCCTGGTACACGACTCTAGTGGCATCGTAAAAACTCACGATTTCTGGCATTTCTGGCCATTTTCGTGGGCTATAGTCCACGGTTTTTTCGGTCCCGGGAAGAGTTCAAAGCCCCGTGACGCCCGGTACATGACTCTAGTGGCATCGTAAAAACTCGTGATTTCGGGCATTTCTGGCCGTTGTCGTGGGCGTCCACGGTTTTTTTGGTCCTGGGAAGATTTCGAAGCCCCGTGACCCCCGGTACACGACTCTAATGGCATCGTAAAAACTCGCGATTTCGGGCATTTCTGGCCGTTGTCGTGGCTATAATCCATGATTTTTGGGTCCCGGGAAGATTTCAAAGCCCCGTGACCCCCGGTACACGACTCTAGTGGCATCGTAAAAACTCGCAATTTCGGGCATTTCTGGCCGTTCCCGTGGGCTATAGTCCACGCTTTCTGGGTCCCGGGAAGATTTCAAAGCCCCGTGACCCCGGTACACGACTCTAGTGGCATCGTAAAAACTCGTGATTTCGGACATTTCTGGCCGTTTTCGTGGGCTATTGTCCACGGTTTTTGGGTCCCAGGAAGATTTCAAAGCCCTGTGACTCCCGGTACACGACTCTAGTGGCATCGTAAAACTCGCTATTTTGGGCATTTCTGGCCGTTTTCGTGGGCTATAGCACACGGTTTTGGGGCCCGACATGGATTTAATTGGTCCGGGACCCAGTCACACTATTTTTGCAAAATCATAAAAACTCGTGATTTCAGGCATTTCTGGCCGTTTTCGTGGGCTATAGTCCACGGTTTTTGGGTCCCGGGAAGATTTCAAAGCCCCGTGACCCCCGGTACACGACTCTAGTGGCATCGTAAAAACTCGCGATTTCGGGCATTTCTGGCCGTTGTCGTGGGCGTCCACGGTTTTTGGGTCCCGGAAGATTTAGAAGCCCCGTGACCCCGGTACACGACTCTAATGGCATCATAAAAACTCGCGATTTCGGGCATTTCTGGCCGTTGTCGTGGGCTATAATCCATGGTTTTTGGGTCCGGGAAGATTTCAAAGCCCGTGACCCCCGGTACACGACTCTAGTGGCATCGTAAAAACTCGCAATTTCGGGCATTTCTGGCCGTTCTTGTGGGCTATAGTCCATGCTTTCTGGGTCCCGGGAAGATTTCAAAGCCCGTGACCCCCGGTACAAGACTCTAGTGGCATCGTAAAAACTCGCGATTTCGGGCATTTCTGGCCGTTTTCGTGGGCTATTGTCCATGGTTTTTGGGTCCAGGAAGATTTCAGAGCCCGTGACTCCCGATACACGACTCTAGTGGCATCGTAAAAACTCGCTATTTTGGGCATTTCTGGCCGTTTCATGGGCTATAGCACACAGTTTTGGGGTCCGACATGGATTTAAATGGTCCGGGACCCGTCACACTATTTTGCAAAATCATAAAAAACTCGTGATTTCAGGCATTTCTGGCCGTTTTCGTGGGCTATAGTCCACGGTTTTTGGGTCCCGGGAAGATTTCAAGGCCCCGTGACCCCCGGTACACGACTCTAGTGGCATCGTAAAAACTCGCGATTTTGGGCATTTCTGGCCGTTTCCTGGGCTATAGCACACCGTTTTGGGGCCCGACATGGATTTAAATGGTCCGGGACCCCGCACACTATTTTCGCGAAATCATAAAAAACTCGTGATTTCAAGCATTTCTGGCCGTTTTCGTGGGCTATAGTCCATGGTTTTTGGGTCCCGTAAAGATTTCAAAGCCGCGTGACCCCTGGTACACGACTCTAGTGGCATCGTAAAAACTCACGATTTCTGGCATTTCTGGCCATTTTCGTGGGCTATAGTCCACGGTTTTTCGGTCCCGGGAAGAGTTCAAAGCCCCGTGACGCCCGGTACATGACTCTAGTGGCATCGTAAAAACTCGTGATTTCGGGCATTTCTGGCCGTTGTCGTGGGCGTCCACGGTTTTTTGGTCCTGGGAAGATTCGAAGCCCGTGACCCCCGGTACACGACTCTAATGGCATCGTAAAAACTCGCGATTTCGGGCATTTCTGGCCGTTGTCGTGGGCTATAATCCATGATTTTTGGGTCCCGGGAAGATTTCAAAGCCCCGTGACCCCGGTACACGACTCTAGTGGCATCGTAAAAACTCGCAATTTCGGGGCATTTCTGGCCGTTCCCGTGGGCTATAGTCCACGCTTTCTGGGTCCCGGGAAGATTTCAAAGCCCCGTGACCCCCGTACACGACTCTAGTGGCATCGTAAAAACTCGTGATTTCGGACATTTCTGGCCGTTTTCGTGGGCTATTGTCCACGGTTTTTGGGTCCCAGGAAGATTTCAAAGCCCTGTGACTCCCGGTACACGACTCTAGTGGCATCGTAAAAACTCGCTATTTTGGGCATTTCTGGCCGTTTTCGTGGGCTATAGCACACGGTTTTGGGGCCCGACATGGATTTAATTGGTCCGGGACCCAGTCACACTATTTTTGCAAAATCATAAAAAACTCGTGATTTCAGGCATTTCTGGCCGTTTTCGTGGGCTATAGTCCACGGTTTTTGGGTCCCGGGAAGATTTCAAAGCCCCGTGACCCCCGGTACACGACTCTAGTGGCATCGTAAAAACTCGCGATTTCGGGCATTTCTGGCCGTTGTCGTGGGCGTCCACGGTTTTTGGGTCCCGGGAAGATTTAGAAGCCCCGTGACCCCCGGTACACGACTCTAATGGCATCATAAAAACTCGCGATTTCGGGCATTTCTGGCCGTTGTCGTGGGCTATAATCCATGGTTTTTGGGTCCGGAAGATTTCAAAGCCCGTGACCCCCGGTACACGACTCTAGTGGCATCGTAAAAACTCGCAATTTCGGGCATTTCTGGCCGTTCTTGTGGGCTATAGTCTATGCTTTCTGGGTCCCGGGAAGATTTCAAAGCCCGTGACCCCCGGTACACGACTCTAGTGGCATCGTAAAAACTCGCGATTTTGGGCATTTCTGGCCGTTTTCGTGGGCTATTGTCCACGGTTTTTGGGTCCCAGGAAGATTTCAAAGCCCCGTGACTCCCGGTACACGACTCTAGTGGCATCGTAAAAACTCGCTATTTTGGGCATTTCTGGCCGTTTTCGTGCGCTATAGCACACGATTTTGGGGTCCGACAAGGGTTTAAATGGTCCGGGACCCTGTCACACTATTTTTGCAAAATCATAAAAAACTCGTGATGTCTGGCATTTCTGGCCGTTTTCGTGGGCTATAGTCCACGGTTTTTGGGTCCGGGAAGATTTCAAGGCCCGTGACTCTAGTGGCATCGTAAAAACTCTTGATTTCAGGCATTTTTGGCCGTTTTTGTGGGCTATAGCACACGGTTTTGGGGTCCGACGTGGATTTAAATGGTCCGGGACCCCGTCACACGATTTTGTGAAATCATAAAAAACTCGTGATTTCAGGCATTTATGGTCGTTTTCGTGCGCTATAGCACACGATTTTGGGGTCCGACAAGGGTTTAAATGGTCCGGGACCCTGTCACACTATTTTTGCAAAATCATAAAAAACTCGTGATGTCTGGCATTTCTGGCCGTTTTCGTGGGCTATAGTCCACGGTTTTGGGTCCCGGGAAGATTTCAAGGCCCCGTGACTCTAGTGGCATCGTAAAAACTCTTGATTTCAGGCATTTTTGGCCGTTTTTGTGGGCTATAGCACACGGTTTTGGGGTCCGACGTGGATTTAAATGGTCCGGGACCCCGTCACACGATTTTGTGAAATCATAAAAAACTCGTGATTTCAGGCATTTATGGTCGTTTTCGTGGGCTATACTCCACGGTTTTTGGGTCCCGGGAAGATTTCAAAGCCCCGTGACCCCAGTACACGACTCTAGTGGCATCGTAAAAACTCGCAATTTCGGGCATTTCTGGCCGTTCTCGTGGGCTATAGTCCACGCTTTTTGGTCCCGGGAAGATTTCAAAGCCCCGTGACCCCCGGTACACGACTCTAGTGCATCAAAAAACTCGCGATTTTGAGCATTTCTGGCTGTTTTCGTGGGCTATAGCATACGGTTTTGGGGTCCGACATGGATTTAAATGGTCCGGGACCCCGTCACACTATTTCGCGAAATCATAAAAACTCGTGATTTCAGGCATTTCTGGCCGTTTTCGTGGGCTATAATCCACGGTTTTTGGGTCCCGGGAAGATTTCAAGGCCCCGTGACTCTAGTGGCATCGTAAAAACTCTTGATTTCAGGCATTTTTGGCCGTTTTTGTGGGCTATAGCACACGGTTTTGGGGTCGACGTGGATTTAAATGGTCCGGGACCCCGTCACACGATTTTTGTGAAATCATAAAAAACTCGTGATTTCAGGCATTTATGGTCGTTTTCGTGGGCTATACTCCACGGTTTTTGGGTCCCGGGAAGATTTCAAAGCCCCGTGACCCCCAGTACACGACTCTAGTGGCATCGTAAAAACTCGCAATTTCGGGCATTTCTGGCCGTTCTCGTGGGCTATAGTCCACGCTTTTTGGTCCCGGGAAGATTTCAAAGCCCCGTGACCCCCGGTACACGACTCTAGTGGCATCAAAAAACTCGCGATTTTGAGCATTTCTGGCTGTTTCGTGGGCTATAGCATACGGTTTTGGGGTCCGACATGGATTTAAATGGTCCGGGACCCGTCACACTATTTTCGCGAAATCATAAAAAACTCGTGATTTCAGGCATTTCTGGCCGTTTTCGTGGGCTATAGTCCATGGTTTTTGGGTCCCGTGAAGATTTCAAAGCCGCGTGACCCCTGGTACACGACTCTAGTGGCATCGTACGTGACCCCTGGTACACGACTCTAGTGGCATCGTAAAAACTCACGATTTCTGGCATTTCTGGCCGTTTTCGTGGGCTATAGTCCACGGTTTTTGGGTCCCGGGAAGATTTCAAAGCCCCGTGACCCCCGGTACACGACTCTAGTGGCATCGTAAAAACTCGCGATTTCGGGCATTTCTGGCCGTTGTCGTGGGCGTCCACGGTTTTTGGGTCCCGGGAAGATTTCGAAGCCCCGTGACCCCCGGTACACGACTCTAATGGCATCATAAAAACTCGCGATTTCGGGAATTTCTGGCCGTTGTCGTGGGCTATAATCCATGGTTTTTGGGTCCCGGGAAGATTTCAAAGCCCCGTGAGCCCCAGTACACGACTCTAGTGGCATCATAAAAACTCGCAATTTCGGGCATTCTGGCCGTTCCCGTGGGCTATAGTCCATGCTTTCTGGGTCCCGGGAAGATTTCAAAGCCCCGTGACCCCCGGTACACGACTCTAGTGGCATCGTAAAAACTCGTGATTTCGGGCATTTCTGGCCATTTTCGAGGGCTATTGTCCACGGTTTTTGGGTCCCAGGAAGATTTCAAAGCCCCGTGACTCCCGGTACACGACTCTAGTGGCATCGTAAAAACTCGCTATTTTGGGCATTTCTGGCCGTTTTCGTGCGCTATAGCACACGGTTTTGGGGTCCGACATGGATTTAAATGGTCCGGGACCCCGTCAAACTATTTTTGCAAAATCATAAAAAACTCGTGATTTCAGGCATTTCTGGCCGTTTTCGTGGGCTATAGTCCACGGTTTTTGGGTCCCGGGAAGATTTCAAGGCCCCGTGACCCTAGGTACACGACTCTAGTGGCATCGTAAAAACTCTTGATTTCAGGCATTTTTGGCCGTTTTTGTGGGCTATAGCACACGGTTTTGGGGTCCGACGTGGATTTAAATGGTCCGGGACCCCGTCACACGATTTTTGCGAAATCATAAAAAAACTCGTGATTTCAGGCATTTATGGTCGTTTTCGTGGGCTATAGTCCACGGTTTTTGGGTCCCGGGAAGATTTCAAAGCCCCGTGACCCCTAGTACACGACTCTAGTGGCATCGTAAAAACTCGCAATTTCGGGCATTTCTGGCCGTTCTCGTGGGCTATAGTCCACGCTTTTTGGTCCCGGGAAGATTTCAAAGCCCCGTGACCCCCGGTACACGACTCTAGTGGCATCGAAAACTCGCGATTTTGAGCATTTCTGGCCGTTTTCGTGGGCTATAGCACACGGTTTTGGGGTCCGACATGGATTTAAATGGTCCGGGACCCGTCGCACTATTTTCGCGAAATCATAAAAAACTCGTGATTTCAGGCATTTCTGGCCGTTTTCGTGGGCTATAGTCCATGGTTTTTGGGTCCCGTGAAGATTTCAAAGCCGCGTGACCCCTGGTACACGACTCTAGTGGCATCGTAAAAACTCACGATTTTTGGCATTTCTGGCCGTTTTCGTGGGCTATAGTCCACAGTTTTTGGGTCCCGGGAAGATTTCAAAGCCCCGTGACCCCCGGTACACGACTCTAGTGGCATCGTAAAAACTCGCGATTTCGGGCATTTCTGGCCGTTGTCGTGGGCGTCCACGGTTTTTGGGTCCCGGGAAGATTTAGAAGCCCCGTGACCCTCGGTACACGACTCTAGTGGCATC